>WEIU01009096.1:162710-205869 GCA_013389925.1 Aegithalos caudatus
TTTTTTTTCACAAAAATTAGATAGGTATCTTTGAAAGGTGTCCCAGTGTATCTGATAATATACAGTCTGTTCATTTAAAGCAACCCCAGAGCAGAAATCTAGTTTCTGGAGCTTTTCTGGAGCTTTTCTGAAGCTGTAGGCCAGTGTGTCAGCTCTAGTATATTGCTAATTCCTTATCAAAGGGGCTGAGGTTTTGTTTTTTTGTTTTTGCTTTATGATGTGGAGACAGAATAAATAGGAGATGAGAGATGTTTTCCAAAACTTCTACAGCAGTTACCTTTACGATAAGGAGTCACCAAAACCAAAGGCCCTGTCACTCCAGGTCCACTATTAGTTTCACTGTTCTTTACTTGTAAGTATGTGTTTTTCTACAGCACTCAATGCACAAAGCTACACATTTTTTCCTAAGACACTGATGTTCTGTTCTCAATCTAAACCACGTACTTTTGGAAAGCAGATTAAAGTTTGCTAACTAGACAGGTAAAACAAAACCAATGTAGAGTACGTTGGTGTGGAAAAAGACTACATATGGGGCAGAAGTGTTAAAAACAGTTCAAAGGGTGTGTGGACATGGCAGTGCTGAGTTTCCAGTGGACTCAATGATCTTAGCCATCTTTTTAAACCTTATTGATTAAAAGATTTTTCTGATAATACCCAGCAAGAGGAGGATGTTTGTTGCCACTTACAGCACTCAATGGGGTTGGAGGCTACTTGCAAGGACAGGGTCCTGCCATTGGCTTGTGGGATATGAACCCTGAAGACCAGACGCACACGTGTGTTCTTCCGACCGATGTCCGTCTCTCCCTTGCGCAGCTCGATGTCAGAGTTTCGGAGCTTTAATATCCCAGCACAGTCGATGCTATCCAAAAGGAAACACAGGGAAATGCAATTTGCGTCAAGGCTTCAGAAAGACACGAGTGTGCAATATCTTCCCTCTCTCCTGCATGCTCTTCTTAAAAAACTGCATCAGGCACAACCCAATGACCAGGCTGAACACAGCGGATTTTGTTTAGTACTTGCACTCCCTAGCAGCTGAGTTGTGGCTGTCTGTAGCAGAGATAGTGGCTGCTGTAAAGCACACAAATTTAGGATGTTACCTCAGTTCCCAGAGGAATAAAATCTAAAAGACTCTTCCTCCCCAACACATCCGGTAAGGATTGTAGCTAAAGATTAACCAAAGCCCAAAGAAACATCGAGACTAGAAAAGTCAGTGGGATGTGACAGCAATGCAGAAACTGTTACTAACCCAGAATGCCAGACTACTTACAATTTTACTTGTTACAGATAATTTGTACAAAATCTGACAAGATTTTCAATCTAGGGTAAAGTCCTGAAATTCTTATTAATGAGCACAGCTCTCCCCCTGAGGTCAGTTCTACTGTCAATTTGTTTGTATTTCAATGAGTTGGAAATACTCCCAAGCTGAGCGCTGAGCTGAAGCTCTGCATGAAAAAAACTAAACTCAGAGTCCTCTCTGCACATTAGGGAAAAACGTGCTTTTCATCAGATATGACTACTACAATGTCTGACATTACTCTCTTTTTTTTTTTTTTTTTTTTTTAAACTTTGGTTTTCTTCTGGATGAGTTTACAAGTCAGGATTTTTATCAAAGCATATATCAACAGAAGAAGCTCCCAGAACAAAAGACACAAACTCACTGCAAAAATACCTTTGCCTTGGCTATGACTACAAAGCCTATGTGGAAATTTCTTCTGGGTACTGGTCTCTGGCATGCATTTTATTTTATTACATTGAATATGCTTAGTTAACTTTATTTTGCATTCAAAGAGTTTAATTCCCCCTCCAGACCTTTGAAGCTCTGTTCTGAAGCAAACTGCAAACAAGCGTTATGGCAGCATGGTTTTGATCTGCATTTTTTCTAAAGTATGGATTTCAGAATTTAAAAAATGCCCTTGCTGATACGATCAAAGGAACTAATGAAAGTATTAGAGATTCCCAACAATGCATATTAGCAGGTGAAGCCATAAGAATTAGAGTATTTGTACCCATGTCAAAATTCTATGCAAAGATCCATAAGATATGGAAGAAACAATGCATTTCTCCCTTTTGTCACTCCTATAACAACACTATTGCATAATTATTGACATACAATTCATACCTAAATTTTCAGAGAAGAAAAGTATTTAAGTTCAAGCTTCTAAAGTCATGGACATTAAAATTTGAAGTCAATAGGAACAGCTAAATGTGGAAAAGTTTAAATGGGCAGATGAACTCTGGTGTTTCACTGAATCAAGGCCTGAACACATGAAGTGTGAGAAAAGACTTTGGCTCCAAATTTCGATTCATTGCTAGTGCTACATGAGGTTTTAGACTACTGACAGGTAGGGCTTATATGTGCCAAAGCATTGTTTGTGATTCTTGAGTGAGCTGTACTACAGTCTGGCACACACGCCACAAAAATATTCAGCTTGGCTCCCAAACTGTGTAACTTACCTTTATTTTAGGGAGAAAGATGAATGAAATGGTAATAATGATCCTAGATGGCCAAAAATGTGATTCAAACTGGATAAATAAAGGGCCAGATGAATACAGTGTGGGTACAAATTGGTGAAATTTCCTTAAACCCAAACACCAACTTACAATGGGACCAAACAGGGCCAATAATTCTGAGGGCTTGTCGTGACTTTTAACACAATGCACTGAGAGAGATCCTCAGGTCTTGAGTGATCACTCTAAGCCCAGCTGGCAATGCAGCTAAACATATTCTGGCTCTTCTATTTACATGAGACGCTCCAAGGCATGTTGTACATGACACTGCAAAACAGCTTCTAATAACCACTATGTGTGGAAGGACTTAGGTGTCTGATAGCAATTTTTCACTTTGTTAGGGCATGGAAAACTGTGTGAAAAACAAGGATTTTCCCGTGGTATTTGATTTGGCAGAGGTCCGGATTTCTTGCTTGCTTTCTATCTTCCTATATATACACACGAAGGTGCTTGCATCTATATATAAAATATGAATACATTTACATTTATACACACACATCCCAAGAACTGTACTTGCACACAAGAACACAGAAACCCTTCCTGATCCAGACACCTCAGATAATAGGATTATTTGAATGAGGGGGGAAACAACTCAGATAAAGGGCTAGGTTAATTTGAGGGAGGGGTACAGAAAGGACAGGATTAAATAGTGTGGAAGGTCTCATGTATGTCACTTACACAGAAGGCTATTTTAACCTTTATATAACATCCTTTAACGATGTTTACAGATGTTTAATGGACCCACAGGTCACTTAATTATCACTCAGATATCCTAAGATATCCACATCTGCTTTTCTGCATAGCACTAAACTTAGCCCAGTTTAACAACTCAATCTGTAAACTGCATCCCCTTTGAATAAAGGTTCTCAGAGGTAACTCTTCTTAGTTCAGGAGGATTTGCTTTGTAAACAAGTGCCATGAAAAATGCTGAGTTTTATTAAGTGAGAAGTGAGTGGTTTTATTTGTCTGAGGAAAACCACGAGGGTACTTGGAAATGCTCTCTAAGAGTTTCCTTTGACATCCAAAGATAAATTTTAATCAGCTCTGTTCCTTGTGCTAGTGCGTATAGGAGCAACAGGTGTCATATTTAGAAACTAAATGCAGGAGCTGAGGTAGGAGATATTTACAGCTCAGTAACCGAGATACTTATTTTAAATGGCAAATAAGCACATTGGCTGAAACTCTAGAATGAAAGCAAATCAGTTGTCATAAATGTTTGTGACGTTCATTTTGCAGTTAAGCTGATTAGCAGCAATTTGTCTCAGCAAAGTTGTGAAAACCTACTATTACAGCAAGAAATGTGGGAGAAAAAAAAAAAAAAAAAAAAAAAAAAAAGATAGGGGAAAGGAAATTGTGTACAGAAAGAAAAAAACAAACCCCAAAGAAATTAAGTGATGTGACCAAGACGAAACTGCTAGGAGTCAGATACGGTGCCTTGGTCTTACATTGCTCTCATGTTGTTCTCTGGAAGAAGTGGAATTTCCAGGACTTTGGTGTTGGAAAGTATTGTTTCATGGCTGGTGGTGGAAACGGTCTTGCCGGTGATCCGGTGAACCTGGTAGAAGGCATGGGGTCGCAGCAGGCGGTCGTCTGCAGTCCCAATGAACAGCTGCAGCGTGAGCGGCTCGCTTTCTAAGTAACCATGGAGCTGGCAAGAGAACAGAAAACGCCCACTGAGCACCACGCACATAAACTGCTAGGAATCAATTAAATTTTTATTAGCAGGAGAGCCTAATTCAAGGAGAGAACTTGTGACAGGTGCTATGTGTTAAGTTCCCCCCCTCCATTTTTCCTGTAATGTAATATTGGTACAATAAAAAGGTGCACTCACAAAACGTCTCATTATCCTAAAGGACCTGAGGCACTTTAGATGGGCTGAGCTTTTGAGCACTGCTGCAACATCCACAGAAATCTTTGCATAAATTCTGCTGCAGTGTTCAGCAAAAAACCACAACTAACTCCATGTTCCTTCACAGTACTGAGGGATGCAAAACCAACAGAGTTTGCAAGTGGAAAGGACACAGCTCATCCATTCCCATGCTTCCTGTGACATCCCTCATGCAGCAGCAGTCTGCTGCTTGTGACCTGTCCCCTCATTAGCTGATTTTTATGCTAGTAAATACCTCCTGGGACAGCATGGAGACAGATCACATATACATGATTAGTAGCCTTCCATGTGTGTCAAATTCTTGTTATAATCACACAAAAATCTCATTGAAGCTCTTGGGCCTGGCTTGAACCTCATCCACATTCAGTGACTGCTCTGATGACAACAAGAGTTATTTCTGCCACAAGATGCGGAGGAAGCAGAGCCTGACCTCATCCGCACCATCTCCTGTAGAAGCTACTCAGGGTTCTCACTGCTGTGGAGTCCCCAGACAATGTCCCACTTGTGGATGCTGCCTGACATTGAGAAATAAGTCTCCCAAAAACAGTTATCTTGCAGGGGTAAGTGGTGAAGCTTTGTCCCAAGGGAAGGGAGGATGCAGCATCTATAGGAGAAAGGAATGTGGGCAAGGTACACTGTCCCAGATGCCTCAGCCTAGAGCAAACCTGCTTACTTTATTGTAGGTTTAGGTTCCTCTGTGAATGGTTCAGGTGTGTTTGGGCATGAGTTATCCACAATCATCAAATATGACAGATCAAAATTTATCATAATTTGGTGAGGAGCAACACTAGTTTTAAGATAGATGAAAGTTCAAAGCTAAGTAAAGCTGAAAGCAAGTGGTGAAACCCATATATCAAATGCTGCTTATATTTGTGTTTTGTCTGTTTTCATTCTCCTTTAATTTTACAAAGAAATTTTATGTTATCTCTCTAGGGTATTTTACCATCTGATGGCAGGAATGCTATTAAAAATAAAAATCTTGAATCACTTTTACTCCTTGAACCCTCCAAAATTCTGGTGGGTGCTAACAGGCCCAAAGCCCTCTCTCCACTACCAAACATGCTGAATGGCAGCAGCAATTCATAGCAGCAAAATTTCAGGTAATACAGTGACCAGTGCATGAGGAAGGGAAAACTATGAGCCTAGGCATATCTTCCATTGCTAATCATGCACCGTAAAGTTTTCACCCCACACTTTGGTCAGAAAAGCAAAGAGCAGAACAGAAGCATTTTCATTTGAATTGGTGCAGCAATTTTTATAACCTTACCTAAGGTACGTGAATGCTGGAAGGATGCAGGGATAGCAGGAGGACAAGGCTCATTTCTAGCACTACATTATTTTATCAATTCTGCATTCCTGCAACACCATACAAAGGCAGCTCAGAGCCAGGGGGTTGTGACATGATATGATATGAGGATTCCATGCCAGCATTGTCAAATTGAAAACACATTAGTGGCAGTTTGAAAATCTGCACTATCAGCAAAACAACAGAGAGAAAAGCACAGCCATGCCTGTACACTGCCTTCAGCCAGATGCCATGGGCTGTGAACCTCCTTCCAGCTCCACATGGAACACCCACTTAACAGCCCCTGATACACACATCAGCACTATGCTGCAAAAAGGCTTTTTCCCCCAGAGACAGGCATGCAGCTTGAGGTGATCACAGGTGTGTTCCTGGTGCAATCAGTGGCCACAGGGAAGCCACTGTCTTACTCATCACAACCCTGTTCCCCCCATATGACAGCCTGGCTGCTCATTAATTCCAGTGGTGTATGTGAGCAGGGCTGGTGGAGTGACCTGGATTTGTCCCAAGCTGATCTTCCCCGCCTCACCACTTCCAGAGCCACAGCTGCAAAGCTTAGGTAAGGGAGGAGACACAAGGTATCCCAGGATATTTTTGGTCAAGACCAGCACGTGGGTTTGCAGGGGGAAAAGTAAGACAGTGTGACATGCCAGGCAAATAAATTTCTACGCATTGCCAGCGGTCACTTCTCCAAGTCGTCATGGAGGATGCTTTTTATGGAGAGTATAAAATTAAAACAAACACATATCGAGTTACAAGGCTGCTTAAAACGTAAAAATAGACTAGCGAGTAACTCAAACCTCAATTCAGCAAAAGCAAAATTGCGCACCAAAGTACCCATATGTTTTACTGAATACGGGCAAAGAGGACCAAAAATGTTGGTCTTGCATTGGCTTCTGCTATTTCAGGCTTTATCTTAAAATCTGAACTTAGCTGCTGCCATACCTTGTAACCTACTGCTGAGCTTCAGCTTGTGCTTTTCCCACAGCTTTCCTACCAGGAGGCAATCAAACACCCATTGTCCTCTGCTTTGCACACCTGCCTTCCCCTGAAATGTGTTCACATGTTGGAAAATGAATAATAAGATCTCAGATGCATGTTTTGCATTGTTTTCTTAAGGTTTGTGATCTTCAGGATAAATTTATGTTTGCTTTTTTAAAGGCCCTGTCCTAGAGCAGAGACATACATTGCTTTGGATGCATTACGCAAAGTCACTTACTCGCTGACTTAGAAAGTGCCAGAGACACTCAGAAAGACTCATAAAATTGCTGTTTGCTGGATTTTGCTGCCCTCAAAATAAGAAAAATTCACACTCACATCACTGTAAATTTTATGTCATATTCTGTGTTAGGAAGCATCTGATCTCCAATTTGTATTTCCTTTGAGCTTTAACCACTGCATCACAATATTTACTTTTGTATTATGTCATAATTGTGTATGCCAACAGAAGCAATAAAAGAAAGAGATGCAAGGATTAACATTTAAAGGGGCACATACTGTGAATGACTTATTTTAGATTATGTATCCAGTGCATGACTTCCATGACAGACAGTGTTGAGCCTTGGGAGTTTTCAGCATGCCGCAGATGTCTGGTGAATGGGCAAGATCCTGCTTACTGTCAGCTTGGTGCATTAAGAATATTCCAGTTCCCTCAAAACATGGGAGACAGGTATTATTGTCACATGTTCAACAGTGAGGAGCAGTGGCAGTAGAAGCAGAATTGTGGGACTTAAGGCTGTTAGGTTTTCCAGCAGTCAAAGGGAATATCAAACAAAATCAAGGTAAAATGAGATGGGAAAAAAGGGTGACTGAGCATTTTTCTTGGTGAGGAAAGATATTGCATGTCCAGATCTGTGCATATTTTCCATGTATGCTCTGGAGTACTGTACTTGATGGAAGAGCAACTCAGTTTCCTGGCGTGCAACATGGGATGCATGCGTCAGACACCCTATTTTTATCTTTTTCTCTGTGTAACACAGTCCAAAGCTCTTAATAACTCAGTGGTTGAGTATGGGTGACAAAGGTGTTCTCAGCGACAGCATTCTTAATAAAGGATGTATCTTTCCTACCAAGCATGCTTTGCTTGGCAATACACAGATCCAGTTTCTCCTGCTGTGAAACTGTAAAAAGAATTAGCTGCAAAAAAGGAGCAGGAGCACAACGTTTCTGAATGAGTGTCCCTTCCCAAATAAAGGCAGTGATACAGCAGTCACCTGGTTCACTACAAAGGAAAGACGCAGGAAAAACTCAAATATGCAGATAAGAATTGTGTGGTCAAGTGTTTGGTTTTGAAATTAAAGTAGGTCATATTCTCTTGTTCTGACCAACCACTGACTACTCTGCTCTTTTCCTCTTTGAGCAACACTGTTAAATATACTTGAACTCATCTCAAATGACATTATCATTTTTATTGTCTGAAACTGCTAAGATCAAAATCAGACTTAATTGCAGGCCTATTACACACTCCTCTAATTCTATCAAAAGCGATGCAGTCACTGGTAATTAACACCAGAACAGTACAGATCACAGCTAAGCTCTTCATCACCTTACATCATCTTATGCAAGAGTGAGGGAAAAGGCTGCACCGGCTGAGCCACCGCATCAAGCCTTCCCTGAGATTCCTACACCTCTCCGTCATTGCTTTCCCAGCACTATCTCCCACCAACATGTCTTGATTCCCACCAATAGCTTTCTGCTCATCTCAGTGCAGGGTGCCAAAGCAAACCCCAGCCTTTTCCCAAGGAGATGCACTGTGTTCTGCGGCTGGATGTTTTCATGTGTCCAGATGCCATTGCACTGAACACCAGGAATCTTCCTCTAGTAGCCAGTGAAATGAGAGGGTGACAGGGCTCACCCTCACAGCCATGAGCCTACTGCATGGTACTATCTGATTCAGTCCTACAGCTATGATGACCTCTGGTTTATTGCAGACATGAGCATACTGAGGCTGCCTTGATTCCAAATGTGTGCCTGGTACACATCTATTAAATCTGCCAATTGGAATTGAACAGACTTGGAAAACTGTCGCTGTTGGACACAAAATGAAGATTTTGACTCCAGGTAGAAGAAAGATCAGAAAGGCTTTATTTACAATCTTGCACAGCCCATTTATAACATGCTGCACTAAGGAACCATATAATTGGTCAGTAAAGATAACACTTCTCTTCATTGGTTAAATAATAGAAACAACACCTATGAGAGTGTTCTATGAGAACCTAGCTGTGTTATGAAAAGATAAAAGACTTATTTACATTCACAGTCCTTGAGAGGAATGAATTCTCTCAAGGGAAGAAGAAATCAGCTACCACAGTCTGAAAACTCCACAGACTCAGAAAATCAGACTCATAGAAAATGATGAGCAGAAGGAGATGAGGTGTTTTGAACATAAGCATTAGGAGAAAAAAAAAAACACCCCAATAAAAAACCCCAAAAAACAAACAAACAAAAAAAACCCTCCCCAAACCTTGATACAATTACTAAATTTTGAGGATATTTTGCAAATGCCACATCCAATAACTTAAATGCTATTTTAGCTTCAGTGGTTATTCTACAGTCTGTGAGGAAAACTTCTATTGTTTAAGCCACGGCATTTATCTTAAGACACACAGTTGAAATATTCTGCACATTCCCTTTCCAAGTGCTTTATGCTTTTGGCATGCCCAAGCATCTGTTGAAATGCTCAGAAAGCTACCTGTCATAACAGGGAGCCCTCTGCCTGGAGAGGCTCCTGGAGGCCACTGAAAGAATGGACCTGTTCTCACAGGACACACCAGCCAGATACACCCTCTGCACCACCCATGGCATCAGTCAGGAAGAAAGGAAGTTACACTGCTTAATACCTTTCAAGTGTACTTACTGGGAGTTTGGGGAAAGGGCTGCAAAAACCCTACAGTGGTGCATTCCTCCAGACCCAGACTCTTTTGCAAATATATTAAACGAACATTGGGGTATAATTTAGGGCTTAGCCTGTCCCAATGCACTAAAGGCTGAGCTCCCACTAATAACAGAGCAGGGCATGACCATGGACTTAGTATGCACTCTCAAAACCAGTCAGCAGCTTGTGCTTGAGACTCTTGAAGCCCGTAGGGGCTGCCTCCTTAATGATGATGATGTGCCAAAAAATGCCACAGGGAACATTCATATCAGCAATACCTTTTGTGCGTGTGCCTGGTTTTTTTATGTTTGGTATATAATAAAGACAACAAGTAAATACACATATTTATGTCTCTAAAAATATTAAGAACAGTAACTACTTATCTGACCATGCAACTGATGGCCATGTAACACTGCTCTGCAATGCCTTACACACCGATCTGTCCCATTTGCATTCCCAGAACTGTTCAAGGAATACCTGAGTCAGTCTGGTGAGAATCAGTGGGGACACTAACAACTCAGCCTGGTGTAAGGGGGGCTTCTTTCCCTTTTATGCCCATCAATATTTTGGAAAGAAATTGCAATGCTTTCAAATAAGGTCAAACAGAATAAAATCTATAAAACAGGGACATTTTAAAGTCAAGAGAAGTGCTGCTTGTCTCTTTAAGCTAGAGCTTTGGAGCTACACACCAAATAGCTTTATTGCTAACTTTTTCAAGCAGCAGGTTGGTTGTTTTTTTTTTTTTTCAGGAACTGCACATGATGAATGATAAAATTAAACAAATTGTCATGTTTCAAAAGTGTACCTAATATACAGCCTCAATAAAATACCATCAGTGAGTGCTCATTGTCCTGGCTTTTTAAAACCAAATCAAAGATCAAGCTGTTTAAACCAGAAAAAGCGTGCATGAACATTTTGGGTATTGGTTTCAGCAGTTAGCCCCGAGCACGCATAAAAATAGCGTCATGAATCTGATTTTCAAGAGAAAGAATTTACTTTCGGCTCCCACACAGAAGCACTGGAAGACGTAAGCCACTGCATCATGGGTTTGAACGGCAGGAGGGAAAAGCTGATCCTGCAGGCAGTGACTGTCATGTGAAGCGCAGGCACAGGGGCTGAGGTCAGGAGACCAGGGCATCTATTCTGGTGTGTGCTGCAGAGATCCTGCCCGACCTTCGCCTGGGCAGCCACCGAGCTGCCCTGCCACCATGCCCCCAACTGAAAATGCCCAGGAACCTGCTGCTGAAGGCTAAGGGAACCAGCAACCTACATCTCTGGGAAAAAGTCTGCAAGAAAAGACTGCCCCGTTCATCGCTAAATTCCCTAGTACCTATTCCAACCTGGTTTGGCCCTTAACCTTTTTTCTGGGAGAGGTCTGAGAAAAAACCATGCCTCAGATGCCCTGAGGTGGGGATCTGTAGTGGCTGTCCTCCCAAGCTCCTCTCACAAATCCCAGGTGCCATAGGAACCAGTTTATAGAACTCCCCTTGACTCCTTTGCTTCAAAGGGAAGCTGGGCAGTCCTCCTGCAGATCGGGGGTGTACTGCATGCTGAAGGGCAGCAGCAGGGCACAAGCAGGCAGCTGCACCTTGAGCTACAAAGCACGAGCCAGGCCAGGGGCTGGCATCCCCTACTCTGGTGATTCAGGTCCCCAAAGGACAAGGAGCAAGCAGCCCTGGCAGTGCCAATGAGGCAGACAGGCAGCATCAACAGAGCACCACCAAACCTCTGAGGCACGTCTTGCTCCCTGTGTTGCAGAATCCCTGCCTCTTTCCAGCTGTTTCTCTGCACCTCCAAGCTCACGCTGCAGGTATACGCATTTCAGTCACTGTCATACCACCCGAGTGCCCCTTGCTCTTTCCAGATTTCTAGACGTAGCCTTCCACGTACCTAGGACTGAGCAAGGCACATCATCCTGACCAGGAAAATATTCCCTTTGCCAGCAACCAGGGGAGCAATAGGGGGTGTTGGTTTTTGGATGAGGTACACAGTTCAACTCCAGACTCTTTGTCAGTGACTGTTCAGCTGCTAAACTTGGCTTGCTTGGACACTCCTGTGAGCACACAAGCCAAAAAAAGGGGAGCATTCTATTAAAAACAGGAGAGAAGACAGACTTCAGAATGAAAAAATGAAACACAGCAAAACAGAGCGACCTCTCAAAAAACAACCAAACAAAACAGTTCCTTAGGAGCTGAGATGATCCTCTGGCTGTGACAGATTTTGCTGTACTAACCTGATGCAGTTAAGCAAAGAAGGAGAATAAATTATGGTCTGTGCAATGAAATATACTGCCCCATAGTCCTTCACTTACTTAAAATTGTAATAGGAATTCCTGCAGATTTTTGTGCTACTTTCAGGATTTATTTTTTTGTTCTGAAAGTGATTTTCCTTTTCAAACTCTGCTTTAAGATCCAAATGTAGTCATAGCTGGTCCACAAATAAAAATAAGATGGTTTGCTCCTTCAAGGGTCCAACCTTAGACCAAGGACTAGAGCTGGATGGGAGAGCTGGATGGGAGAGCAGTGAATGGAAACAGCAGGAGTGTGTTTTATGTGGCACTTTCTAGTGCTGCCACTTGGACCTTAACTCAACAGAGCAGCAAAAGAGCAGCTGTTCACATCATGATGAATAAAGATCTATATAAAACTTCCAGCTGCAAATACGCTGAGGAATTATTAATCTTAATGTAATAGAGATGCTGTACACTCAGTCACTGGCTCACAAGTAATTTCAGGCTCTATCCAGGGAAAAACAGCCTTCGTGGCTGCTGGCTCTCAGTACAGCCATGAAATCTCCTTGTCTAAACAAGTAGAGGGAGCCACAAGACACTGCTCCCTATTTCTAGCAAGGGTTTTCCTCCTCAAAAATACACATAGCTAAAAACCAACTCATGTCACACTCCTCCTAAAACTGTTATTCTCACAAGAGGGATGCGCATCAGAAAAGGAGTTACCAACTGAATGAATTCTTAAGTCCTCAGCACCTTATTTACTGCAACACTGAGAAATCATTACTGCTTGCATGACATCTTCTACAACAAGAGCATAGAAATGTTCTTCCCCTGATCCTTGCTGCCTCATCATGCTCCAAGGATTATAAATCCAGGTCTGGGAGTAAATCCAACACAACAGCGCCCTCCCTGAAACTACCTAACTCCTCACTCTAGAAACTCAGTAGAGTAGAAACTCTATTGAGTTTGTACTCAAACATTTGCCTTCAGCATCTATGATAACTTTCAGTATGGACAGTCATACCCATGGCCATGCACAGGTTAAAAAAAATGAATTATCACATGAGCCCTGTATAGAAGGAATTTATTACATGTTCTTAGGCAGATACCCTGGACAAGCTCATACTTGTGTGCCTGCCTTTCGCCATGCTGCTGACGCACCGCTCGCACCCAGCACGCTCCTGTTTGTGGTGAGCACAGGCTGGGCCAGGATCCTCGGATGTGTGTCAGGTGCCGTCAGCACGATGCCCTTCACCAGTGCCCATCCCAGCCTTCCTACAGCACCACTGCCAGCATCCCTCGGTGACTTCTCCAATCTGAGACACACCCTCAATGCCACATTTTAACTCGGTGGCTCACGAGTGCTTCAGCAGCTGTGTGACTTTGAATTCTCATCCTTGTGAATTTGAGGACAATGGGGCACCCATCTACCTACAAGACTTATCTGATTAAGGGCCAGTGCTTTTGAGGTGCATGTCAAGATAAACACTGGCTCATATGGGAGAGGGACAACACAGTTTCAGCCATAAAAATTTTGGAGTTCAGAGACAGCAGTGAGACAATATTAGACTAGAAATGGCTGCCTTTCTCGTCAATTTTAACTTCTCTCCAAATGACATTTATTTAAACTGCTACTGAAGACAGAAAGCTGGGGCTATGTTTAAAGGCTTTATCTCTGTAAATATTTGGAGAGCTATAAATACTGAGCCATATTCATAACATGAATATTGCACTTACTGTTCTGTTGCCATGAAAATTACTACAGATCCAATTCTTAATTTCTCTGATTTGCAAATACTTGTTTAAAAAGAGAGAAAAAAATCTTATGTAAGGCATTTTGCTATTTAATTAGCCAATGGGTCGAAAGCCACAGCACAGAGCAGGAACTAAACACCCAAGTGTTTAGTGGAGGCAAAGCATCTAGTACCCTAGCATGGTATACAGCTGTGTGCCCCAAGTGAGACTTATAATCAGACAGTCCATGAATCAAGCAAGCCCTGACTGATTTCTGTGTTTGGGAAAAGGAGACAGCGGGAAGGGAGGCTGGCTGAAATAAACCTCCTCCCTCCTTCTGAAAGTCACATGAATACTGACGGCTTCCAATTTTCACAGTACTCCTGTCTATTTTTTTTTTGTTGTTGTTTTTTGGGGTTTTTTTTTGTTTGTTTGTGGTTTTTTTTTGTTTTGTTTTGTTTTTTTTTAAGTAGGAATGAACTAAAAGAAGGAAAATATATCAAGGCATTTTATAAAAGCACAGAGCAAGGACGTCTTAGATGAAGGTGTGGTGAGCTGGGCATGGAGTGATCAAGTTTTTATCTCCAGCACTCCCAGAGAGTTTTTACTCTATGAGAGATTATGACTTGGTTAGAGCAGAAAAAAAACCCCCAAACTTAACAACTTTTTACATATTTCCAGTCTTCTTTGTTTAAGCAATCTGTGCTTCAGCCTTCTCACAAAACAAAGACAGTAACGACAGTGCCAGGAGACCAGGTAACCCTTTCTTCACTATGTAAATGCAGCACTAACAGACCCCTGGTTCCAATCCTTGCACAATTAACAGCCATGTTCCTAGGGGAATAAAGCAGATTAATGCAATCCCACTGCTCTTTGGAATCAGGGAAGTGCCATCTGCATGTGTATGTTCCTTAAGACAGATTCTGCTACTGTTGTTTCAGCCCTCAAGAAGTAGTGTTGTCACATGTACAAGAAGCACAAAAATGCTCTTTGTGACTCCTGTCTCTGAGCAAAAGGGGCAGTGGCTCTGCCACATCACACTTCTGGTCCTACTCTACTTGCCCAAACCACCTTTGATCCACCTGGTGCTGCAGCTTTTATCTGAGAGCATGTCTTCCCCGGAAAGCATCCAAACGCAGCAATAAAAATAGGTCAGGTATATCTTTTAGCTCGGATTCAAGGTTTTGACCTTCAGAACCTTCAGTCTGATTAAAGTATGAGAAATTTAGAGACATTGGATTCCACACTGTAAGTTGCCTGAGGGTGATGCGATTGGTTGATGTCACTTCTTTTTTTTTAATGAAAAAAATCCCCAAACCCAAACGGATGGAATAGACAATACTGTCTAATGAGCATACCATAAGGTGCTCTGCCACCAGTGCTAGAATCACCTGAAAGGCCTGAGATCTCCAACTGCAAGTAAATAAAATAAGCATGAAATACTTCTAAATAAACTTTCTCAATATACCAGGACTATTTTCAATCAATCATTCTAACTATTGTCACTCTGAGTAACATTATTTAGCAACAGCTGTTGCACTAGAATTTCTGAGTTGAATACTGACAAGCTAACACCACAAACCCTGCTTAAAGCCAGAAAGGGGCCAAGTAAAATGTTGCAAATATTAATAGCAGAACTTGGCAATAAAAGCCTTATAGAGTAGCTTATCTGCTGCTGCAAATGGATGAGACCCTGCTGCACTCAGTGGAGCAGGATGTCAGTGCATGACTAGGAACTGAGGAGGATGGTGAGGGTAACAATTTCTCCTTTGAAGGGAGATATGACCAGAATACCTGGCGACCAGAATCTGTTTTTACACCCAAACCAAGACTCTATCAACCTGCTGACTTCAAACATGAGGCCCTAGTATGGGTCAAGTTCCCAGACAGAGACAGAAATGCTAAGGTCTTAAAGGCACTGCTCTTCCCTGCCATACTCCAGCCTTACTTAAGTATCCAACCTAAGAAGTACATCTCAGCCTTGGCAAACCAGTGAGACCTTAAAGCCTGCTGAGTTTAGAAACAATTGTACACAACACACCCAGTCAAAAGAAAAAGGGAAAACCCCTTGTTTTCCATGAAAGGTCATTCATGCCACCTAACTTTTAACATGTACAGGCTGGACAACAACAAGGTCTAGTCACCTCGGCTGCCATCACAGCCAGCAAAACAAGACAGGCACTCTAAAGGTGTGATTTACCCAAGCAGCTTCAGATGTTCACATCAGAATAAAATTAATAGCTCACTAAACTCTATACTGACGTGCCTTCCCCTGATTACAGAGAGAAACCAAGGCAATTAGCTCAGCAGCAGACACGTAATGAACCCTGAAATGTGAACTTGCCCCTGTCACTTGCCCAGGCCGCACTTCAAAGCATGAGTGTCCCACAAGCCGGGGGCAGTGCTGGGAGGCACACGCTGGACTTTATCTGGAGACATGGAGCAGAGCTCTTGGGAAAAGGCCCCCACAAAGGCAGAGCCCACAAGGCACAGACACAAGGTTTTGTACTTCCCCATCAGGTGTTTCATTTTGGGCAGCCATCCACAGCTTTCCACAGCAGGGGTACAAGACCATCACATTGGACAGCCATACTTTGCAGTCCTTTCCCCTCCCAGAGGGAAAGATCCAAGTCAGCTTCACCACAGCTCAAATGCAGTGTTTTGGCTTTTCCACCCTGGCTTTGGGGGCCTGCTTTATCCCAGTCCTTCAGTCAGCCTCAGCACAGGCTGGGCACAAGGTGGTCACGGCCAAAAGACAGACACTTGTCCAGCTCTCTCTGCAGCCTTGCTCCCTGTGCCTGTGATGGGACTACTCACCCCTCCCTACCTACTCAGAAGGGTGTCACAAAGCAGCAGCTCATGTCACTGCAAAGACTGCAGCAACCCCCCTAGTCCCAGCAGTGCTCCTGACCTCTTCTCTGGAGCACACAGGAAGTTCTGGAGCACCATCACGTACAGTTTCAGTGGCCTTCCTGTTGTCATCATTTCAAAATTGGATGGCATGCTTATAATAAAAATAGAATACTGAGCCCTATTCCTGCAAATGACCACTTTTTACATTAAATTCAAACATTCATTACACACCTTTTTCTACTACAAAAAGGGAAAAAAGAATTTAATAATAATTGTAGAACCCAGCAACCAAAGTTCATCACATTTTTCCTTATTTTTACTCAAACTGGAGGAAGGAGAATGCTTTTACTCACCAGACTTTTTTCCTACAAACATCTGCTATTACAGATAGGCTTCCAGGTTAACACTGCTCTGTGATTAGAGCTACTACCCCTGTAAAATCTATTTAAGCTAAGAGTTTCAGGGATTTCATTTAGGACAGTAAAACTGCAGAGCCATAGTCCAGCTCCAGTATTTCCACTGCATTCCTTTGCTCTTTGCAAAGCCTCTCCAACCTGCTTCCATCTCAGCTGGGGCTCTTGGAGCCAGCAGTGGAGCTGTGCCAGTTCACATATTTTAAGGTTTTCCTCACAACCGTGAGGGATTAGAAAATGAGGCTTTGATGTATTCAGGACATGTGCTTGAGATTACTTGTGTACCTAGATGCTAGCACATGTGCCTACAAGTTGTGGTCTAAATTTGTTTGTCCCTGGAAGCTCAAGTTTGCAGTTGTGGGTGGAGTTTGTGTACAAGTCTACAACTGTATGCCAGTTTGTGGTCAATAACACTCTATAACCCATATTCAGTAACAATGTTAGAGTCTATATTGAAGAACATTATATTATATTATATTATTGCAGACTAATAAGCACATAAGCCACAGCACATAAGGTCCACATAATGAAAACATCACTGCAAAAGAGGTAGTTGAAAATTAATTTATAACACATTTAGAGAATTATTTCAGGATTATTAAGGATTGATTAAAAAATGCCATCTAGAATCCTTTCTTTTCATAACTGCATATTCTGAACAATTTTATTAGTTCCTGCACCTATGGGAGAGATTTACATCTCTTATGTAGCTTTTCTATTATTATTCTGATATGACAGGCACTATCTAAATATTCTTGTACATATAAAGAAGACTGATCCACGCTGCATTGTGTTGCAACCAGACTAAACACTCTTCATTGAAAAGGAGGTTACAAGATCTTAATATGGAGTTCTGCAAGAGGAGGCAGGATTTTTGGGGGGTTTTGCCTTTTTTTCCAACAAGTGATATCTTCTGTGGACTTCTCCAAGACAAAAAAAACAAACTGGCCCATATCAGTTAGGCTTCTTCAGCACTTCACAACTTTTAGACATGCTGTTCCTGTTCAAGTCAGTAAGAGTTTTACAGTGAAATCTAACCCTGCATGCTTTGCCAATTTTCTCTGGTGATTTTGTCCCAGAAATGCAGACACTTGGTACATATATACAAATGAGACTGTATTAAAACCCACAGCAGGTAGAAAATAATACAGCCCAGGGAAGTTTTGTTTTTGATTCTCCTCATAATCAAAGCTATGCACAAAGCACAATAAGGCACAGTAAATAAAGACATTTCACACAGACAAGCACGAAAATCTTCCAAAACAAAGAAAATTAAATTATCTTTCAACTAAAGAACACACTGCAATGAAAGACTAAATGAGCAGTTCTAATTAAAACCATGCTGTGAATCTCCTACTTTCCACCACAAAAAAAAAAAAAAAAAAAAAAAAAAAAAAAAAAAAAAAAAAAAAAAAGGCAGCTAGTATTTGTGCATGTACAGCCACCCTCCAAAACCAGTCAAGCAGCTTTCCATCCAAACAATGCAAGACACAGCATCTCAGAGCTGCAAAACATATTGAAATTATTTCCATAGCAATCATAACAACAACACGTAAGGTCAGGATATGTAGGGAGAGGGGGTGGCAGCAGGAGCTCAGCCCCTCACCGGCCCCGGTGCCGCCTGCTGCTCCCGGCACGCTGCTGGGAGCGCCCGCGCAGCATCCATCCCCTTGCCCCACGGCTGCATCCAGCGCCCTGCTGCCCTCTGCATCGGTGCTCGCCTTGGCAATGATCGGTCCCATCCAGAACAGACACTCGCATCCCTTCTCTGCCCGTGCCCAGGAGCAGAGCGTCACATCCCGGCGTGCGCATGCAGGAAAGCCAAGGCGCTGCTGGTCCTGCCTGCCGGTGAGCACAAGCAGTACCGTGCAAGCCCTGCTCAAGCGTCTTAGTCCTGACATGTCGCAACTATCTGAAGCTCAGGTGTCTCTGCTTGCAGCGCTAAACCAAGCAGCTGCCTCAGGTGAAAACGCTAAGAGGGGGATGGAAACTCCGGACTAACCCCCTGTGCCTGAGCTGCACCGGGGCTTCATGCACAGCTCATCTCTTAACATCTCTCCAGAGACGAAACATGATCTCTCTCCCACCTCGCTCCCTTCTAGCTATTTATCTGTTTGGGTAGTCACGATGTCCTGCGGGCTTCCTGAAGGCGAGCCACTGTCCTTCCACGGACAGAGAGCCGAGGGGACAGGAACGTGAGGCTCATTAAGCACAGCAGGTACGGGCACCCATGTCCTGCGGGGAACATGCAAAACCAATCAGATTTTCAAGAGGCAAAACCTAGTAGGTCTCCTGAAAAGCAGCAAAGGCCTCCAAGAACAGAATGCAGCTCCTGCAATTTGCTTCCCTTTATCATGCTATTTTTGGGCAGTTCGCAGCCCCACACACTCACGCCTGACACCCAATCTCTTTTCACACCCGTGGCAAGGCATCGAAAATGTCTTATGCCAGACTTTGCAGCCGAGTAACCTGAGTGACAATACATTGCACAATTAATTGCCAGTTAATCGATGTATTCTTGCTTAGTAGAAAACTTAAGCACATATTCAGCATCTAATCTCACTTTATGAAAGTTTAAGGACGTATTTAAGCGCTTGGTTTCACTGTAACAGATCACTTTGCTCCCTCTCTCACGCATTTCTTTCCCCTCTCACTACACAGAACTGGACCAGCAGTATTTCTACATCAGTAGGACTGCAAGTGGCGAGGAAGCAATCCTCTTTCTCGTAAGGACTGTGGGTTTTCGCCGGGATTCACGTTTGGCTGTAACACCACATTATCAGTGCTCCAAAGAGCAAAACTCATTGAACGGAGACTCCAGTCTGTAACTCCCCAAAATGTACCCACACTGTGCCTGCAAGTGCTGTTTACTGCATTTGAAACCTAGGCAGCAGACTTTTGAATCCCAGTGTGCATAATGTCTGCGTGCAAACCAAAAGCAGGAGTTCCTCTGCTTTATTGGGTATTGAAACATTAAAAACAGGTGTTTAAAAACTGCATTACAAATCTGTCTGCAACCTATATTATTTTTACCACGTGTAAGTAAACTGATCACTAGCACGTTTCAACTGTTTCAGTGAAAATATGCAACTCCTGCTAAATTATTTCTTAAAACATGTGGACAGAGGAGAAAGTTTATTTGATTTCACTGCACTGACAGCAGGCAACAAATTTTATTTCCATGTATGTATACAGCAGATGCTGTAATGGATCATCTCCTTTTCATGGCATATATCAAAGAAGATCTCAAGCTATTCTTCACAAGGAAAGAAGTTATAAACCCCTGCTCATAATGGAAGATGCAATGTACTTTGAGGGAGCAACTGAGTAATTGGACACCATAATTTCCACTGATTCAGCCTGTTAGTTGAAATAATGAGTAATTAAAATGGAAAATCTTTATTATAACCATATATACTGATATTCCAGATCACAAGGTGTGTTACAGATGTAATTTTAATTTTTTACTCTTTTTACATATAAAAATTCGAAAGCAAAAAAAAACCAGAAATTCCATTGGAGTTAGGTTGGTGTGAAAGGGATCTGAAATATGAACTGTCCCCCAGTATATCTTCATGTAGAATGCAGGCAATATAACTCTCATGAAATATGTTTTATGTAATTTGGAGTACCAAGAAAAAAAAGTTGTTTGCCCTGAGAGATTACTTTTAGGAATAGAGGACAGATGTCTAGTTCCCAAAGCAGGCTTGTAAAAAATTAATCGCCTGCCTCATGCAGGTTAGCAGTATTTGGCAGGTAGGTTAGCTCAGCTCATAATGAAGCATCTGGCTTCTGGTAAAGCTGCATTTTAATTTTAACTGTGTTTCATTTCAGATTTTGGGTGCATGTTAGCATGCAATAATCTGGCAAGTCTGGAGCAGATTTGCTGATTGGTAAGTTTGATGTAGGTCTTCTCAACTACAACCAAAACTAAATCAAGTGACAACTGTGGTTCATTCCCAGATCACAGCCTCACATATCACCTGAATCTCCATGAAAAACTATTTTAAATCCAGTTGTCAACACCTCACCCATGCAGTCTTATTTTCTCAAAAATGGCTAAACTAAGAGTCAGCAAACCCCTAAGCATGTGCTTGAATTAAGCAGGCTAAGCTGTCTGACTTCTGGTGTGCCCAAATACAGCTTTGAATGTAATTTGGTTTTAGTTTGGGGTTTTGTTGGTTTTTTGATTTTTTTTTTTTTTATTTGAGGCCTGGTAATTTGAGACAAGAAAAAGACCTACCCATGTTGTACTTTTCCTTAAAAAAGTGGGTAGCCATTTCTAGAACTACTGGTAGCCTCCTCTGGCTAATCAGAAGCATCTGCAGCTTTGTCTCTGCCTTCTGATTCTCTGACAGAGCAAGAGACATGGCTTCTGCAACTTTTAACAGAAGTAATGCAATATTAAGCACCGGACAAAAAGGATGGAATGGGCAAGAAAAAGTATCACACTCTAACAGTCAAGGATGAGTCCTGATTCCTGCCTGAAAAGTAGCAATACACATTTTAGAGGTACACTTTCAAAATTATGATGAATTGCCCATTTAGACAACATGCAGAAAAAATCCTCTCTCCACAATGAAAGCAGTTCAACCAAGTTAAAAGGATGCAGCACAAGGTCTGAGGAAAAGTAAATGAGGAATCTGAGAGGACTACTTATGTTCTACCTTTCTTGACCTTGCAGAGACTTCTCTCACACTGGTTGTAGACACTCAGGGTGCATGTGCTGCTGGTCACCGAAAGCAGCCTTCCATTCAAGGGAAGCAGAAAGGATGGCTCTGTGAGCAGTGCTGGAGATAAAGATGACTCCTCTGCTTCCTCTCTAATCTAGAAGGTCTTTGCTGTATCAGCTGCCCCCAGAGGACCACTACAAGATAGCCCACACAGTGACAGCAACGCCACTGACTCCCTTATTGCAAAGAAGAAGACAGAAAGGAAACCAGGAGAGGCCAGTGAAAAAGACAGTCAGGAGCTGGTTGTCATCACCCCCTTTCCCAAGGGAACAGAGACAACACCAGCGGAGGAATGGGAAGGCTTTCAATCCTCTCTTCTCTCAAGGCCATATTAAATTTTTGCTTTGCCTGCAGCACTGAGTCCAAACTGAAGGCAAACCTAGGGCTGAAGCCTTCGGGCTGGAAAGCCAGATTGAACATCTCAGCATCCTAACAGCCGGGATATGTCCTGCAGCGTCCATCATGCTGAGCGTGGGCGAGGTATCATTTTTAACAGAGAGCAGAGTGCATCTCCCAAGCACTGGCTGATGGAAACTTCGTTTTTCATTTGTAAAGGGCCGTTGCACCAAACAGCAGAGGCCTGTGCCCAGGATGGCTCATAAATCAGAACTGAAGTTGTTTTTTCAGGGTCATGAATTCTTCTCCAGCTGACAGCAGCACACTTTCCAGGATGGCTCCCTTCTGGACTTACCCCTCCTCAGGGAGGCCACAAGCTAGTGATACAGCTGTGCTTGTGGAGCTACTCTGCGGGACCAACTTCATGTGAAACCCAAAAATAAGAAACTCTTTCCTTTCCAAAATACACTCTCCTAAAAAAACCCCCAACAAAAAAGCAGTGATGAAAAGCTTTCAGTGGGCATTCTTCCATTTGCTGGATTTATAGAAGAAATAGCAGCCTTAAAACATCTGCCAAATCATTCTACATTTCAGTTTTAATTATCTGTCTGCTAGTTTGAGGTTTTGCTTTAACTATACAGATGCAAAAAGTGAGAAAGCCATTCAGCTCAGATTTACTCCTAAGAAGTACCGGCTGTCTAAAACAAAGCTATAAAGTGTAGGCTCCCTGTCTGGTTTGTTGTGTGATTGCATGGCTTTGTGCTATTAATTGCAACCTGGCTAACAGGTGCTTGCTGATGTCTTTATATACCCACCATAAGGAAGGATTATATTTCCATCTGAACAAAAAGGTGATGCTGCCTTCTAAAAAGAAGCTGAGAGCAGCACAGACAGGAAGTTCACTGTGGCATGATGAATTGAATCACTGCTTACTAACAAGAATATGCCCTCTGCTCTGCCATGATATACCCAGAGAGGGAAGGGGAAAGCAGCTAACACTATCTTTTTCACATCCTCTCCTCTTGCTGAGGTGTCAGATGGCCATGAGCTGGACACACCAGGGACTGTTTGTTCTTTCTAATCCCCTTGACTCACTCAGCAATGGTGGCAACTCTATTGTTTAAAACGAACTTGCAGCGGTAGGGTCACCCACCAAGAAAAGCACTTAGGAACACACTGCAGGTCCCATACAATGGGACTCACCATGGGTTCACCCTTGCTGTGCAACTCCAGAGCATTGCTGCAAAGGATTCAGCCTGCTCTGTCTGGAAGAGCTTCCTCTTGGCTTCCTTATACCTCCATCTTCTTCCCGTCATCAGTGGTGAACACCTCTTTCTGATCTTTTCCTTTAGCTCTTGAGTTCTCTTGTTCCCATCTAGTCTTCTGGTTATCACAGGACTGTCTGACCTCAGGCTGTTGGTTGTGTGTGAAGCCAGGTGTATGAGAGATGCTGATCAGAGTATGATGCCCCCTGAAGTTACATTGCTTTGTCAACGAGGCTTTCTGTTCCTCAAAGGGTTTGAAAAAGGTATTCATTGCTTATAGGTCTGAAGATGAAAGGGCTCTGGCAGATACCTGTGGTGGCCAGCACCTGCACTGGGCCTTTCTGCTCATTATCCGAAAGCAACAAAACCAACTGATCCATGGGAAGCAAACAATAAGAGACCCCATGTGTTGCTGAGGTGCACAAATAACTCAGGGGCATGTTGGCACCTAATTATGGTGATGTGGAGATGTACAAAAAGTACCAAGGCAGGAGGAGAGTCTGACACTTGTTAGTCATAAGGGGATTTAAAAGTCCCAATGTGTACTTCAAGGCCTTTGAAAATCAGACCCAAAATGCTTTACTTGATCTTGTCAAGAAAGGACACAGGTGACTCTTGTGAGCAAATCTCCTGGCACAGACAACATTTTACCTATGTAAATCAGCAGACAAATCATTGTGTTTTGCCTGTAAAATGAGGGACTTCAGACTATTCAGCTCTTCAGAGGCTCAGATGGAATTTTGTTTTGGAGCACAGGAGCCATACACAACCTCTACCATCTCACTCAAAGAGGTACAGTGAAAGGCAAGGCATCATTCACTGTATAATCCATATTAACTTAATTTTTCAAGAGGAAAACAAACTCTGGATAGTACTGGTTACTTAGATAGATAAAGGAAAACCCTTACAACTCCTTTTCTTTGCTTTTTCTAACCAATTTATCTACTTCATGTCAGGAGTGATCTTGAAGAGAATTCATGGCATATTTTGTGTCAAAAAGCTTAATAATAACCATGGCTTTTAAAAGCGTTTACTAGACCACTCCGTGCACTTGAATATTTTCTTTCACCATTGAGTACAATCTTCTATGGGAGTACATCATGCCCTTTAATTAAACATTCTTGAGTATTTGGATTTTATCTCACAGATACACCACACCCTGCTTGTAAAAATTCCATCTCTGGCAGTCAAAGAGCTTGACTTATTTTAAAGATGAGTTATTAATTAGAATATCTACAGACTGTGCACTTATAATCTGGTGCCATCCCTCCCTGGTGAGCCCAAACTTTTATCTGCTGTATTACTTACCTGCAGCTGAAACAGAGCCATCGCTGGCTGGAATGCATCCCTCACCACTACTCTCAAAATGAAGAATTGGGAGATAGGTGCAAGTGGAGGACACTTTTAAGACATCCTGACATGTAAACCCCTTGAATTAAATTCACCTCACTTAAAATGTATCTGTAGCTATGTAATGCTGTGGGTTTAATTTTGCTTTGTTTGAAAAATTCTCACCCAAGCCATGAACTCTTGAGAAGGAGTAGGTGCCAGCAGGATGCTAACAGACAGGGATTTCACTCCTTAGAGTGATCCCAGGTATAGCTATCACCTGACACAACATGCAGCTTCACAATGCCTGATGCCAGCCAGGGCCCCGTCCCTGTTCTGACTCAGAGATGGGAGTACTCCAGTCTGAAATCACCAAAGGCAACAGCAACTCGCAAAATACCTCCCCAAGCCAAGGGGTGAGAGCCAGTGCCAGCTGTGAGCTCACCAGCACCACTCCCAGCACCACTTGCCTGCCAATCCTCTGCAGCATTTTTAGCTCGCAAGGCGCGCCGGCTCATTCCACTCTCCAAACGTTTAGCAATCGGGAACAGTGATAGCGTGGAGCTGCCATGGCAGCCAAACACCCAAACAGGCAAAAGCAAGATGTGAGAGAGAGGAATACTGTGTTACCAGCCTCATGAACTTTCACAGGCAACTTGAAGCGCTCCAAACCGTATCGTTCCTAAGTGCAGTGGGGATGGTGCTGCCATTCCACAGAAGGAAATCCACAGGAAATCCTGCTGGCATGAAATATGCCTGGGAGATGGCCCATGGGAGCTTCCAATGAGCAAGTTCCATACATGATGCAGAGATGATAAGGAGCAAGTGGTGGGCAAGAGAGCCCCCAGCACACACCAGGCTTGTCCTTTGCATGGGTCAATGTGTGCTCCTCAGGCAGCCTGCCACGCTCAGCTCTGCCTGCCCATGCTCATGTTCGGCAGAGAAAAGCAATCCCATACAATGGTGGCATCGTGCACAGTGCTGGATCCTCAGCTTTACACGTGGCCCTCTCCAGCTAAACAGAAAAGTCACCAGCTTGGAGGAGCCAAGGAAAAAATTAGTCCCCAAGCTTGGGCTTAATTTCATGCCCATGAGAGACTCCTGCCCTCCTATGCTACTGCTCTCCTCATCCAGCATGCTTGCCTCAGAAACCTGTGATCTTCAGACATTCCACCTCCTAAAAGAAGAGATAGATCAGAGGCAAGGAAGCTAGTGTTGCCTGAGAAAAATAGATAAACCCTCTCTGGCTGCAGAGAGAGCAACCTCTTGGCAATTTAGCTTGGAAACCATGCCATGAACTGTGGATGTTTTTTGGATTTACTTCTCCTCTGCCTTAGCATGCCCAACAGATTTGTGGAGGTATTAATGTGAGAACATCTCCTACTTTGGGAAGCAAGATGCCAATGAGAAGGGGTTTGAAACAAAGAGAGAGAATAACAGAGAGAGGAGAGAGACCTCATCCAAATTCTCTTCTTATTGAAGATAAAGGGGGAAGAGCCTTAACAACAGCAGAATTAAAGCATGTTTACCCAAAGTACTGACACAAGAAAGACTGTCAACATGGGGAAAATGTAACAGAAGAGGGTAGTACAAGAGGTCAAAGCTGTTTTATGACCATTTTCCCTGAGGCAACAAAACAGAAAACACCAGAAATATTAAAGAGCGAAAAGCTTGATCCAGAATCTTTCTCCTGAAGACACTCAGATTGTGTTTGAGCTTACATCTGGGTTTGAACTTCAAAACTTGAGGTCCTTTCTGTATAACCCACTGGGATGAATCAAACCTGAGCCAAACAGCTACAACACCTGGAAATATGCTGATGATTCAGAGGTGCATTTTTCAGGTTTTGCCAGTCACCAATTTAACAAAAATTACTCCCTAGATTTCCTTCTCCTCCATTTATTTATACATACTTTTACTTTTCAGGTACTTCTTTATTTGTAAATACTTCCTCTCTTTTTTTGGAAGTACTGTTAATCCATCCACCTATTCACCTCTGGTCGAAGAGAGAACTTTAATGCATTTCTTCAAATAGATAACTGGCCATGATGGCAATGTCAGCACGGAAAAGCTTTTTCTGCACCTCTTTATGTTTCTGTTTTTGGTGAAAAGGATGTTGGAGTTGTAATAAAAAGACTGAAAAATACATTAATCCTTATTAAGCCGGTAGAGCCAATTGACAGGGCTGGGACTGTCTGCTTCCTCCTTTCTCCCTTCATGCCCTTCCGTAATTTCCTCTCCTCTCTTCTGACACTTGTTTGTGTTTGGAAGCAGCATGCTCCCTCCCAACAGACCGGGACAGGGGATGAGAGGGGAAATGTCTGGACACATTTAGGCCAATTAAATGTTGGCATCACATTCAGTCTTTCCAAAATGCACATAAGAAACTTTAAGCGCCAAGCTAGAGCTAGCCATTGCAAATTGATGGCTCCTCATTTGCATTTCTTTGCAGCAAGCCACAAACAGAGTAGGCATTAATTGTAAACAAGCATGTCTGCCGCAAGCCCCTCTTTAATATAATTCACAAATATTCTGCTAAAACCTTTCAACTTCCAGCAGACAACTTCCATAATCCCATGTCACTGACGAGTTCTGGCAGCACTAAAGCGTGTTTGCTGCAGACAACTCCCCTCACTTTCCTTTTCCAGCTGAGGCAGCACACACATTCACACAGCAGCATTCTCTGCCCAGCGCCATCCCAGCCTCCCGCTGTTCCTTCCACAGACGTGTTTGCTAACAGGGGCTTACAGCAAATAAACAAACACACACAGCCCGGCACGTGTGGTCCGTACATCATCCTGAGCCATCTGGGCTTTCAACAAGCCACTGCTCCTGCCGCACGGTTTGTGGCACCAGCTCAAGCAGTGCGAGCATGGCAGCACTGCCCCGGCATCCACAGGTCCTGTGGCATCTGGGCAGTGATAAAACCTGGGCTCTGCTGCACGGAGGGTCACAACCCTGCTGGGCGGCGCTGGGAGTTCAACTGTTGGGTGCGAGAGCAGCAGCTGAGGAGGGACAGGCACTACCTCCCACTCTCTCCCACTACTTTTTCTTTTTTGTTTTAAACAACCAAATCTTGTTCTTCCTACTCCTTTTGAGAAAAGCACTTTAAAAATGAATGAGACTACTCATATAAACAAATTAAGGGTCAGTTTAGAGTGTTATTAAATTAAATGCTTTATACAGAGCAACTAAAGAGCTTGGTAGAATTCATGAAACTAGATTCAGACCTCAGATGCTTTCCAGAGCAGCTGGAAGGGTTTTAGAAACCGAACAGAAGAAACTCTAAAAGCCTTTGCTCAGAACTCACTGCAACATCCAAACTGGTGACATGCTTCTACATCACTGCTACAGCTCTGCACTCCAACATGCATTCACAGTTCTGATTAGACCCAACTGCAAGTTAAGGACTAAATGTACTGAGGCACATCCCCAGCTGATTTCAGTATAAAACGCATGTCTGGAGTCTGACTGCACAAATAGGTCCACAGTCACCACTTGCTAGCTGAACACTCACTGAGCCCTACTGGGACAGAGCAGCAATCCACCCTGTATTCACATTGCTCCTGGTCCACCCAGTTTGAAATAGTCTCCAAGGTGTGCTCACATGCAGGTATCTCTGAGGACAGGACAGATCTCCAAAATTACTTTTTGATTTTAGAGAAGAAACAGCGCTGGCCACAGAGCAGGGAGATAAACAACCTGCGCTGCTCGTCACAGTTTGGTACCTGCACGATGGGGTGGCCCCCTGCAGATGCCTTCACAGCCCCTCGACTGCCTTCTGTCTCGTAATGAGCTCGGTGGTGGGATTTCGGCTGCACTTCGATACGTAGTTCGTAAGGTCCTGAGTGAGATGGCAGCTGCCAATCAAGAGCAGGCAGAGATGGGCTACAATGGAAAGGAAAACAGATCAAAAATTAACATCAAGAACACTATCACAAGCTACAAGCAGCCAGCACTATTACTTTAGACAGTTGCAGTTCATCCTTCAGACTTTAGTCTTGCAGTTCATCCTTCACCCATCTTACAGATAAAATTTCATCGATGGGGATAATGTCGTGACATAAGTAATTTAGAAGTTAATGGCTATTTTAGGAAGATTTATGGGTCGAGAATATCATTGGCTCAGATGCTACCTGATTTGTATCCAAAACTGAAATTTTTTAAGACACAGATTACAAATGTCTTATATATTAACTCTCAAAGCAAAAGCAAAAAAAAAGGCAGAAAGACACTGGGGAGTTTTAGGAAGAAGATTTCTGCTGTGAAAGCGAATGCCAAACTAGTTTGGCATTTAATGAATTTAATGGGTTTCAACAAATCTGCTGTGTTTACAGGGGGTGGAAAAAAGAAAAAAAAAAAAAAAAGCAATTTCCCTGCTTTATTCCCAACACAAAGCATGTCTGAGCAAAGCAAAGCTGATCTCTTTTGGGTTAATGCACTGCAAAGGAGAAAGCTCTGAAGTCAGAACTTGCTTATGAATCCTATTGATGGTGATGAACAAGCCTGCAGAAAATGCAGCTCACTCTTCTGGCTCAACACTGACTCTGCAATTAACTAAAATACTAAGGACTCAAAACCATCAAGCAGCCTGACAGCAGGCAATAGTGGGGAAGTGGTATTCTTAGAAACCCTCTTGCAGTATAAAACTGTGCTTGAAAATAGCCGGGAGACCTCTAAGAAATGCCAAGTTAATGCTTTGGAAGAAAAGAAACAGTAGAAGAAAAGGACAGTAGAAACAGCAGCCCTGAGACAGACTTATTAATCTTAAAATTGAAGAAATAAGCCTTACAATTAAAACGCTAATTCAATGTCCCCTCTATATTCTTTTCTTTGGTGGATTCTCTTCACTGAGTGTCCTTCAAAAGTGTTTACAAGTAGTTAAACAACACAAATGCAACACACTCCCCTGCCCTTTTACGTGAAACTTTATTACTTCTCCCATCAGCCTGGAGAAGATAACCAGCAGTTAGAAATCATAACCCTTTGTAGGTGCCATGGGCCAGGGCTCCCTGGCACTGTGAGAGGACTTGTGCCACCACAGCCTGCAGGTGAGGGTTCATCAGCTCTCCCCAGCCTGCAAGGAGGCTGGGCACTGGAGATTCACTGGATCCTTGCCTCACTGCTGCAGCCCAGGAGCAAGGACAGCCTGAGCAGCAGGGATCATGGCTGAAATCTTCCCTTTCCCTGTGAGCTGCCCGACGGAGGAAGGATGTGCAAGAACTTCTACGCTGGATGCGTATACTAGAAACACATGTTCAGCTGGAGGCTGCATACTCCATGTTACCATCCCAGTGATCCACACTCAGTGCACTTGTGGCTTCTCAGGCATTACAGCTTCCAGCAGCCCTGTGTCTGCAGCCCGGCAGTCCTGGGCAGGACTTCTACCACTGTCATGGGCACTTCTTTGCATTGCCTTTTGGGTTTTTGTGAATGCTTACCCAGCCCTGTATCACAAGAATATTGAACTCACATCTGCTACTGCCTGTGCATGTACGCACTGCTGAGACTTCAGGTTGTGCTAAGTTTCCCTACATTATCTTTCTTCATTGTTTACAAGTCTGAGCCATGTATCTGCATGCCTATGGACACACACTATACACGTTACAGGTGTCTGCTGGAGCCACCAAGTCCCATCCTGGGTGAGGACCAGGATCACCTTTGCTCCCTGGGCACCTCCTGCTAGCCCAGGACAGCTCACTGGCAAGTTGCAGGCTCCAAATGTCAAGCTATCCTGTTCTCCAGCCTTCAGAACATGGAGCCCAATAACAGAGAGGAAGAAAAGTATCCATCCCAGCTCACCCTAAGTAGGAGCTTATCTAAAAGAAAGATGTTGTCTCTGTGCAGGTTCTGAGCTTTCATGAACATCTGGAGTCAGGAGAAGCCAGAGGGAGCACTCTCTCCACTGGCAAGATCCTGCCAGGGACAAACTCTGAATTTTCCTTCTGCTCCTCCCCACATGGAAGCCCCTGCCTCAGCTACAGGCAGGATGTTGCACCTTCCAAGCTCCTGTGCAAGCCTTTCCCTCAAAATGGCCAGGGCCCACTCTGGAGGTGAGGGGAAGCTCTTCAGCTACTACACATTCACTCATATGAGGAACAAAGAGACAGCAGAAAATTACTGACAAATGGCCATTGTATGTAGCCACTGCTCTTTGCCTAGCACTTTAGGTACACATATTTTAGTCTGAAAAAAAATTTCTGGATGAAACATATTTGAGTAATGATAAATGACAAAGAGTAGAGCAAAACAGCTGTGTCTCTCCTGGTGATGATCAGCACACATTTTTAAACAGATGTTTCTGGTTTTAAGTAAATTCTCACTTGATGGAATGTTTTTTTTCTGAGGATACAACATCTATCAGATTAGAAAGTTTTAACACCTAATTAAAAAGGACAACTCTGACTGACAGCATGTAGCCCTCAAATAAGGAGGGTTGTTTTTTTAAGATACATAGAGGTTTTGTAATTAATGACATCTCTTAAAAAAAAGAATCAAAGGAAAAATGCACTAACCCCCCTTTCAAATCAGCACCTGAAAATTTTAGTATAACTAAGTTGAAAAATTTATGTTCTCAAATAAAGTCTGAAAATAAAAATACGGTTTAGTGTTAGCCTCACATCTACAATCAAAATTCCAAAGCACCACCTGCCCAGCTATAAATTGACAATTAATGGGAGCTTCCCTGATAAAGGAAGCAAAGTGATGCATTTAGCGGTGTCATGGACTGGGGCTGTCAGAGCTATTTCCTATGTTAAGTTATCTTCATCATGCACTTAATTTTCTGCAGCTAAACACGGTTAAAGGAAAAAGCCACCAAACAAATGGTGTAGTGGTAAAATCAAATCTGGTTGCTGCAAATATTAATTTGAAAAGCTCCAAACTCATCAAGCTAGTGTCACGTGGAGGGGAGAAGAGCCCCAGCACAGCAGCCAAGAGAGGTCTTCATGCAGTCTTCCTATCAAATTCACATCAGTGTTTTTCCCTCAGATGACATTTTCCACCAGCTGAAAACCTGTCCTGTTCCTTTCTGAACCCAAATAAATTTCACTGTAGTCCTCCTGAATGCTGCAATAATGTATGGTTGCTTCAAGACGGGTTCACAAAACCTGGTGCTAGGCTGCAGAAAACTGGCTCAATATAACTCCATCCTACATAAATCAGATTAAAAACCAGATGAATAGTGATTTATTTTGCATACACCAGATACACAATATGATTAAATCAAAAACAGATTATCCAGTCTGGCTGACTTCTGCCTTTAGCAGAAAGATTTATCAAGTTACAAAAAAACAGAAAAAAAAAAAAAAAAAGATACTAAGCAGCCCACTGGAATATAGACAGTGAGGAAACAAAGCCAAAAACTTCTGCTAAACTTTATAAAGGTGCTTAAGCTCCATTTTCACATGACTTCTATCCATTTAGGAATTAAATTATCATTATGCTTTCTAAGCTACTAGGTACCCAAGGCCACTTGAAAAAGAGATTCACAAACATTTTTGTCCCAAACTGCAGAACGTATAAGAACAACTACCAGTCTCACTTTAGGACTAGCCCTGCTCTTGGCCAAGAACTACAGCACGGAGTAATCTACCCCAGACAGCTGCCTGAGAGGGGCATAAGCCACTGCCTAGAAGGAGAAGATGCTCAGTGTCCTTCAGCACCCAAAGTAAAGTGAGTGACCTAGAAGGAGTACAGCTGAGACTGGGTGCCCTGTGCTATACTTAGCTTTTTCTGACAAGGAGTTTTCCTATAGACACAAAAACACACAAACTAGAGAAACCACAGGGCTGCTGAAACTTTTACCAGGCTGCTAGCTTGAATCTTCTCCAACTCTGCACCAAATGCAAATATGGTTACAATTTATTATTTATTACTTGTCTCACACTGAAGTGGATGCCTGTGAAAGATCCCTGTGTGTGATTTTGAAAGAGTAAGAAAACAAGGGTGATGGCTACGTGTCCACTAACTTGATTGTGGTCAGAAAAATACACCTGCTTTATATTTCACCTATGACTTAACGTGGGCAGATTTTGCTCTCTTTTTTTTTTTTTTTTTTTTTCAATTTCCTGTCTGACAATTGAGCAATGTGGCTGCGAGCTGTTAAAATAGATGCTGTGTCCCACCCCAGACTTGGCTGTATTTTGCTGGCATGTGGAGCAAGTAGCTCCTCCGTGAAGTGCATGAGGTGCACTGGAATTCCTCATGCTGCAGTCTGAAAACATGAGTTGTTGTCATTCTCCCACATAATATTTCACCCTTCTGTCCTAAAAATTCACACTCAGAGATTGGTTTGCATGGGAAGTTTCACATTTGATGGCTTAGTGAAAGGACAAGAAACTACTGCTGCAGGAATGGAGATAACAAGTGGCTGGCATCGCATTTCTGCTTATTCTGAATTTAGAACCCTAGGGTGTTAAAATGAGCTGGTGAAGGAAGGCCATTAATAAGATGCTCACAGGGTTGTTTGAATGAACTGAAAAACAGTTGGGAGAAAAGCGTGGGGGGATTAAATCAAACAAACAAAAATATATCAGTTTACTGAGACAGGCTTCCAAGTAGTCTTCAGCCTTATGGTACAGCAACCAAGTGTAATAAAAAGTCACTGCTACATGATGTCAAAACAAACATGTTGAAAGCATCCAAACATCCCTATTCAGCGGGAATATAGAAAAAAAGAGAAAAAGGTTAGCGGCATTTTGGGCTCTTCCCTGTCCACTTCCCAGCACCAGCCCCTCAATTAACACTAACAAGTCCCAGGAGATGGTCACTGCCACACAGCCACAGGTCCCCACTTCACTGAGTCTTGCCCAGACAGCCCTGCCTTTGCTTTGTCTGAGGAACTTCCTCTCGCCTGCCATAAACAAGTAAGTTCACCATGGATGCACAGGTCAGCAAATCCGGTGCTGCTGCACCGCTGACTATCTCATCTCAACTCATCTCAAGATTGCTGGTGCCTTTTCTCGAGAAATTCAACTCTTCCGAAGTAGGGTTGCCCTCTCTCTCATGATCTGGAACAAAACACCTCTAAAAACCACAACAACAACAAAAAGCCCCAAAAACAAACAAACCCCCCACAAAATCATAAGCATCTGAAAGGTCCACAAATCGAAAAAAAAGAAGAAAAATACCCACAACATTTTAAAATCATAGTTTATAAGGAAATCATATCATTTGGAGCCTCAACTTCTGCATGCTTGCGTTTAATACTGTCAGAGTCTCAAAAGCAGAATCAAAAAAAATCATAAAAAAAAACCCCAAAAGCTCACTGATACAGACAAAAGCCAAATGTGCTTTTGCAAGTTGTAGAGAGGTATCCAACCATACCCTCTCTAGGTACAAACTTCAGTCTCCATATGTAAAACCACATGACCACGTGCCTGTGAGGTCAAAGACATATACATGTATACATGCATGTTTTTGGAGTTAAAAAATGGACTGCAGCTAAAGAAAATGTGGCTTTTGACTGTTGAAAAAAAAATAAACTGTGGAAGAAAACACCATAGGGAGCTTTGAAAAGTTACCTGTCTATTCCTGGAAACTCCTTTTGGTGTGGTAGACCTCATACATGCCATACGCCCAACCAACAAACCCAACCATTTCTGTTTCTCTTGAAAAACACTCCATGTAGTGCAAGCTCAAGTGTTAAAGGCCAACACACTCCTTGGATTAAATTGATAACACTTGATATAAATACAATGTGTTACTTTTCAAAGAGTAAGAAGCTGCCTCCAGGAAATCTGAGATGTGTTTAGTCAAATACAGCAGGTGAAGAGGAAGTCATTGAAAATTTGCAAGATGCTCAGAAACATGGCACTTTGGTGAGTGCCTATACTTTTTGTTGTGATATAGGGTAATTTAGGACCTGCTTATGAGCAGGTAAAGAATACAAAAAAATGGGATTTTAGTTTGGAAGTAGTCACTAACAGTGCCCCCATACCCAAGCGCAGAAGTCCACTGTATTTTCATTTTGGCTTTGACATTTTTGTTCATAAGACATTCTGCATTACACAGCACTGAGGCAAGATGGAGAAATGGCACAGAAGGAACATACAGCAAGGATTTGAGAAACACAGAGCATCACCTGCTTGTACAATAACTACCCAGTGGAGTGCTTCCCTTAAAATTATTTGCTGAAGTAACTCTAAGAGATGTACTACAGAGAGAAACTTGTTGCATTTGAGTGAGACAGCACAATGCACAAATATAAAAATAAAAAAAGAGATCTTAGAGATAGAAGCTGAAAGAGAGATTCACAAAGACCATCTCTTGACCCTCTGTATCATAATTTACCTCCAGGGTTTTTTGAGGCAGACTGGTATATCTAGATAACTCATTTTGGTCTACAAAAGGTGATTCCCATTGTTACCTCAGCGTTTGTTCCAGTGCTTCCCCTGAAATCTCTGCCTGCTCTTTAAGTATTTTCTACATCCAAAGATTTGGTGCAAGGCCCTGGGTTGCAACCAAAGGACTGCAGACAAATCCTCACCAGCCTTGTGTTAGCCTGTGCAGCTCAGGAATCAGCTGCAAGGCTCTATTTCTGTTAAGGCAGGCACTATTATACTCTCACTCTTATTATTCCGTGGCTCCAGGATTTGAAAAGCCTGAAGCAGACTGAACTTTAATTATGACAAATTAAAAACATCATCAATTTTAGTAACAACAGCAAAAAGCAGTTTCCTTTTTAGACTGAAGCCCACTATAAAACCTTGGGAAAGAAGACAGCATTCAGCCCATGGTTTGCCTGAGCCTGTTCCCAAAGAAATGGGAACGCAAGAGAGGGAGGGAAAGGCGTCAGTGATTTTCCAAGGCATGCTGGCTTTTGATGAAAACTCTACTGCATATTCAGGAAGAGACAGAGGAGGTAATCAAATCTGGTTATCTCAAAATCATTATGACCGGGTAGATTTTGGAACCTGAGTTGTTTGTTGGAATCCACCCCTCCAGTCCTCACGTTTGAAATAGAACAGATGTGTAACATAACAGGAAAAAAATCCAGCTCTGTTGTGACAAATTCTTAACCAATTTTTTTGGAAAGATTTAAAATAACAGTTTCTGTTGCGTAGGCTGTGATCCTGTTGACGTCCGTGCTCCGTTGCCCAGCACTTTCATATACATAAAACGAGAGGTATTTTTGGTGGAAGGAAGCACTGTCAGTGTATCTGATTGGTAAAATAATGTAAAAATCACATTTCAACAGTAACTTCCAACTGCCCTAGAGCACGAGTTAATGAGATCACATGGAAACATATTGCAAACCAGGAAACATATTTTACACAAGACCAAAACAGTGGAAAAAATGTTAAATACACAACATAGTGGGGCTTCGTTCTGTGCACTTCACCTTTCTTGTTTGTGTTAGCGCGCAGGCACGCTGGGTGCCTCCTGACGGACCGCGGCACAGCGCCTACGGCCGCTTGCTGCAACGGAAAGATAAAAGCCTGTTTGGTCAAACTGTCCTATTCCTGCCCTTGAAGTTGTCGGCAAAAAGCTGCCCGCAACACAACAGCCAAGGGCCGGCCTCTCCGATGAACGTGGGCTATTTGGCACTGCAGTGGGTGAACATAAAAGGCTTTTTCTAAGTAAATGGGAAGGCTCTGAAGGATTTTCCTGGTGTTAGAAGTAGTCTCTGCCCCAGCTCTGAAAGGCAATGAGTGCTCAACTCTGAGTGGCTAGACCCAAAGGGGTTGTTGCTGCATTTCCCAGTGCTGAATTGAGCCAGGGTCTCAAAAGGAGCTTGGCAATGCCGAGGAGAATGAGAACAATGAGGAAGGGGAGCATGCTGTAACATAAAGAGCCATGGACCACTCCACCTCAGCTTTGGGAGACAGCACACGGCAGAGAGTGCCAGCCAAAGAAAGGTGACACTGACAAGGCTGAGAACTAGGGAACGCATCACTAATTAAAACACTTTAGCTGCACCCTTACTGCTTTCATTTTGAGAAAGGCAGCTTCACTGTCAAGAGCAACAAGCCAAGTGCACCTGGGGAGGAGGAGGAAAGGGGGTGACCATTGCAACCAGGGACTAGGAACAGCCTACTAAAACTTGGAAAGCTGAACTATTTTCCTGTACCACATGCTTCTGTATATTACAGCTTCCAGAAGACTCCAAAATAAAGTCTATAACTATGACAGAAAGAGAATGAAATGAATGTAACTCAGATTTCCGCTATTCTGTGGAGCTTCCAGAGCCCTGTTGTGATAAATAAATTTGATGAACAGATTGAACCACTGTCAGCTGAAAAATAAGGTTTTCTTCTTTAAACAGAAGTAGTGGAAAGACAGAAAAAAAAAGAAAATTCCTGTCCAATAGAGACAGAAAAAGACTGATAGACAGCCTTCAGATGAGCTGAAATAATTTCAGATAAGCTGAAATAATTCACAAAAGAACCAATTTCTTCCTTAACTTATATTCACCATGCACAAATCATAAATGTAAAAAGCCCTGCAACAGTCACCATAATGAGACCATATTCTTGTCCAGCATTATAAAAATACTGAGACATAATAAACTTTAAGTAAAGCCACAGGTTTGCCAGTACTGAATTGTCCTGCTCCCTGAGCTTCTGAACACCTGACTTCCAGATGTTCCAGCCGGGGAAGTGAATAACTGGTTACAACCTATGCATAGCCAGATCCTAGAACAGCCCCTTTTACTCTTCAATGCTTGATTTGTGGTCACGCCACACCAACAACAGAGGCGGTGTCACAAGGCACAATTAAGTGGAGTGAGTGGATGGGCAGATTTGGCAGGAAACAGAGACAGGAAGGGCAAGGAGGAAACAAATCATGCAATAATGATACTACTGGGATTGCTCTCTTGGTCGGCGTTCCTTACCTCATGTAGGATGTTGGAGATAGAGGCTTTGGTTTGGCCCACTGGTAGGGATGCTGTGGCACAGACAGGTACTGCTCGCAGAAGTTTCCTTTCCTGATGTGCTGAAAGCTGGAGAATTCTTCAGGTGACAAATCAGCAGTTGGCGATATGGTCCCATGATCCTCGCCAGCCGGTTCAGTTTTGAGAGTCATGGATGGGGTGTGATCAATGGCGGTCTTCCTCGACTTGATGGGAATCCCATCATTCATATCGATGGTGCTGTCAGTGGTGAGGGCGTTGATGGCAGCGACAATGGCGGAGCTGGTGTACTGGTTTGTGTTCCCCAGCCACGTGTCATCTGTGACGCTCACCCGCGGCGAGTTTTGTGGAGAAGGAGTGGGGGAGTGGTGCGGGGAATAGGAGGTCTGCCGGCCATTGAGGCTGTACTTCCTCTTGTTGCAGGGAGACGGAGGCCTGGAGTTGCGAGCCCCCAGCCAGTTCTCCTCTGTGATGCTCGTTCTGGGAGACGTTGATGGAGAGTGCCTTGGGGAACTGAGCAAAGTACAGGCCACCATGCTGCGTTGGTAGCCCTCCTCTGTGTCGGTGGTCTTCGGAGAGACACATGGGGACTGCCACGGAGAGGTCTGAGGCGAAGTGTACGGATATGAGTAGTTGGACTCATAGGAAGACGCTTCGGAGTTGCAGCTTCTGGAAGACAAGCTACTCGCTGGACTGAGGCAGGATGGGTCTCTGTACGCCTCGATGTTCGGCAAGTTCAAAGTGGCAGTGGAAGGCGACCTCTTGGCGTTAGGGATGGCCTCCTCCACCTCATCGTGGAAAAACTGGTTGTTGTTGTGATGCAATCCCATGTAAGACGTGATCTCAATTCTGGGGCTCTCCAGTGCTGGAGCCCCATTAGGTCTCATGTTTGGTGGCAGGTAGTATTCAGAGGCTCCGCTGTCAATGTGTCCTCCATACCCAGAGGGATGGTTTGTCGATGGGACAACTGAAATGACGGGATTTGATGTCTGCAGGCCATGACATGGAGTTGACAATGAGGAATGTGCCACATTTAGAGGCAAGCCAGCATTTACATTTGAAGATGCATAATTATAGTGTTCTGGAAGAAACAAACAAACAACAAAGAATGACATGAGGTGCTGCACAAATATACTCACTTAGTAACATACCCAGCTGAAATGGCACAATACATGGCACAACACATAAAAGCACAGCTCTTCTTAACAACCCAGCCCACAGGAGTGCCATGCTGGGGGAGAGGCTGCAGACTAGTGTCCTTGGAAATGCCACTAACTGAACAGAACAAGACAAGATATCTTGGGATGGGGGATGTACATAGACAGAGCTGGTCTTGAAGGCATGGCTCTTAGGTGAACCTTCAGAGCAAAAGATTGAGTCTTCAAACAAAACAACATTGTTTCAGGATTCTGGGAGACTGCAGCATTCAGAGATACAACTGAAAAGATGTGTTTTTACATAAGTGAGCCTAACTCCCTCCCTGAAAAGCTGAAATACACAAAAACNGAAGTGGAGGCAGACTAAAGCAAAGAGCGAGATCAACTACATTCTATTAAAAAAATTATACACAACTGAAATTTCCATTACAGTAAGTTTCCAACTGGTTCCAGTTAACTAGGATTTTGGAAAAAGATGGATCTATTGATCTGCTCCAGTTTCTGGGACCACTTATCCTCCAGCCCAACTGGCAGAGGCCAGGTGAAGGATAAACATGGATGTCTCACTACTCAGCGACAGCTGAAATTCCACTGAAATTGCTGGTTACTGCGCACGCCACAGCAAGCACTGCCAGCAGTGTGCTCTGGGCCAGCTCTCCAACCATTTAACAGTGCCGGGTGTATAAAAGTGAGAGCAGAGTTGTACAGCCACTGTGGAAAACCTGGAAGGTGACAGATCACATCACAGCCTTGTGCCAATGGGCTCCCTGACTGAGCACAGGGAACAACACGCCCTTTGCATGCCTCCATCCCTGCTGCTCTGCAGGCACCAGTGTCTCAAATCTGGCCCACATGGGATCATCTCTGCCTCACCTTGCTGTCTGCCTGCTGAAGGGACTCCTTCAGTTCTGCTCCCCTGTCCCAGGGATGCATATGCATATCTTTTTGCCACTCAGAGATACTGGTGGGCTGCCCATGTGGGAAATGGACAGCCCTCAACCAGGGACAACATGCCCGTGGTTTTATGAGCTGTGGTGGGATGAGGAATCATCATCTATCTTTTCTGATATAGGGAGGCTCTGTGTCACCAGGACATGTGAGTCAGACACGTAAGCCCTAATCTCTTACTATAGTGGGAAAATAGAGCAAAACCTTGTATCAGGGATGAGTGCTTAACTCTGAGTCTGGGTAACACTGGTGTACAGGTTCCTCTCAGCAGTCTGGAAATGCACACAGCTCCAGCCCCAAGTGGTGCTTGTAATGCACCAGCCTTCCTTGAGGTTTATTATGGCAGCAGCATCACTTTCCTGCAGGACAGAGGGAAACCTTACATCCCCCGTGGCCACAGCCAGTCCACATGGGAAACCTGTCCCTTTCCATCCCAGGAGGCAAGATCCCTTGGCAGTCACCTTAAGCACTTTACCTCAGAAGATACAGAAAGGCGTGTTAATTACTGCAGCTGCTATCCCCAAGGCGACCAGGGAGCTCTGCAAATGCAAACGAGCCTCCGAGCTGGTAACCAGCACAGCCAGCTATTCTCTTTCTCTTGTTTATCAGCTCAGCTCTCTCTGGTGTCATCCACCTGTGATCCCACGCTCACCTTTCTTGCTGGCAATGACTCCAAGGCAAACGGTACTTAGGAAAAACTAATGTGCTGTGGCAGCTTCACAGCAACTCCAGCTGATGTATGCCATAGCAGGTAACAGTCAGGAATGAGGAGCAACAACACCTTTTGATCTCACTCCCTACTCTGCCCTCAGACACTGGCCATTTGCTTAGGAAGAGTCATTAAATTACACTGCAGTGTGACACAAATAATATTGGATTATTCAAAACACGCTGCAGCTTCACGCTCTATTCAAACAATCAGGGAGGCAGGAAATACAGCAAAAGAGGTGCTACTTGACAAAATTCAACTGCATTGGTCACATCAAGGTGCAGATCTGCCTGGGGGGATCAGAATCGCCTGCCTCCAAAATCAGTTCCCTTTTGTTGCTGTCCTGCCACTTGGCTGCACCACCCAGTGTTACCACAACCACCACCACTTCCCTCCTGCCCTTCATGGAAAAAAAACCCAACATGATACAGCAGGGGTAAGACCATATCTGTTTCAGAAATTAGTTCAGAGAAGGGGTCTAGAGTAGTGCCTTCAGGACAGCTTCAGCCCCTTCACTTCTTCCTCCAGCTCCAGAGGAAGGTGATATCCATGGCACCACGCTGTGGCTGGGATGCTGGCTATGCTGTTCTTCCGCATCCCCTTCCACAGCCTCCTGCTCTGCATACAGCTGGAAGGCACTGGTGACACGGCACAGCTGGGAACCGCTCGCAGCCAGTCCTTACCCTGCAGCCGGACAGCCCAGGCAAGGGACTGAGGGCTCAGCAGGTTGCTCCAGCCCTGCACCCACCAGGTGGGCTTTGCCTCTGCTGACTGCAGAATCAGTGCTTTTGGATCTTGTATTTAAAATAAATAGGTGAACAAACAAAATAACAGGGAGAAGTACTGTGAGCCCGGCAGTTTGCTGAAATTCTAATGCATGACAAGGGCGAAACTCAAACTCTGCAGTCTGCTGGAGATCTGCAGCCCAGGCTGAATAGGCAGTACACAGCTCAGACGAGCCTTTGGAATCCAGTTTTTAAAAAAATTATAAAAGACAGCCTCAAGTACTATGAGCAACAAGTTCCCTAATTCACATGACAAGGAATAGCCACTTTTAGAACTATTATGCATTTTTAAAAGCCAACTTTTAAAGGGCCAAGAAAAATAAGGCCATACAACCCATACAATAGTACACCAAATAGAAAGATGCAAGATCCAAAGCCTTACAAACATATTTAGGTATCTGAAAATTACAAGTAGTGTGTAGAAAATATGTCCACCAAATATAAAAGCCTCAAAGCCAGAACTAGGAACAAGACAGAGACCTTGGTTTGTGGGCTAAAAACCACCAGCTACAATTTCTGAAAAAGCTCATTCTCTAAAACTTCCATATTTACAAAATTCATCAAACACACATCCATAGTCAGTATTTATTACACGCTCTTTCCTCACCAGGGTGAATGAGACAGGTAGAAATAAAATGCTGCATCACATAATGTAGCTATGTAGGATGTTTTGACAGTCCTGATGTGGATGAAAGGCAGGTAATGCCTTTGCTATGGCATCATTGTTATGACTGTGATTCACAGCGGCACCCAGGATCAGCGTACTGACTACCAAGACACATTTAATAGGGTATTTTAATATCCTTAGCCAAACCCCAGTATCAGATGGGCCAGTGCAGGTTTGCAACCGTTCTGTTCCAACCAATCCACACTTACGTTAAGTATAACTAGGACAAGAAATTGGACCTTTTTGAGTTGTGAGCACACCTCCGCATATTACATTTCCCTTTGTAGCAGTTAAAAAGCTCCTTTTTTTTTCCTCTAATTAATTTCACAGCAAGCAAGTTTTATTCTTTTCTGTCAGTAATGGGCTTGCAAGACACTGAGCACCATCTTTTTTATTTATATACTTTAAATTTATTTACATACTTTAAATAGGAATGCTGAACACCTGCAGCATGTATGGTCTTTAGAGAAGATGAGGGCTGTCTTACATTGCTCAAGATGAAGCCACATCTATATCTGTGTTTAAATTAATGCTTTCAAAATTGCCTAATAGAGTTACGTTCTTTTCTTGAACTAGGACTTTGACACATAATGTGCTTAGGCCCCTCCACTTTAGACACTTAGGTGTCTAATCACTAGAACGCTTATCTGAAAAGCCTGGTGTGAAACTCTAAAAACTGCTTTCTTTTAAGAACTGGAAGTTTATAACAACTATTTGGACATAGACATCGTGCCAGAGAGGTGGGCAATTGGAGAGAGCTAGGAAGGTGCAAATGTATCCTGGAAAGCTGCGTTAGGCAGGCAAGGATTTGCAAACCTGCTAGAATTTACAGGCAAAAAGATAAGGCACAGAGCAAACACAGCCCTACTCTGAGGCGGCGCTAAGTTATCCACTTGTACAAGATCTCTTTAGTGAGACCCGCTATCAGCGAGTTAACCACGCACCCAGGAAGCGGCAACCTTCTCTCTCTGCCAGTTCCAGGCTTGTTCACCTCACTTCCATCTCAAGCATTGCTTAAAGCCATAAAAACAGACAGCCGGACCGAGACACCAGAGTTGGGAACAGTTGTGACCCGTGACAAATTCACGCCCGTTATTTTTATTTGCGGATGACCTTCAAGCTAAACCCTGAGCCTAACTCCGGCTCACGGGGGGATGGGGAAAGGGGGCTGAAGTGAGTTTTCAACCTTTGGCCCATCAAGACCCAAAGCCAGCGGGGGAAGCCGTGCGAGCGGTCAACGCGGGGGTCCGGACATCTCAAACAACTCCAAACTTCTAAAAACTCTGCACCGGCGGCCCCCCGGGTTGTCTCCCCTTGCATCTCGTTCGGCTGCTGCCAGGGCACACCCAGAGGAGCGCTGGCCGCCCGGGCAGGACCCTATCCCGGTCGCCGTGGCCCCGCTCGCCGCTTCCCAGCACGGCTGAGGAGACAAGCGCCGCCCGGGGCCGGGCTGAGCTGTCCGGCCGGGATTGCCGGCTCCCCCGCCCCGCTCCCCATGAAGGGAGGTAGCCTTTCTCCCTCCCGAACTGAGCAGCGCAAGGAGGGTTCCCCGCAGCATTCCGCCGCCAGCA
>WEIU01009096.1:211787-235032 GCA_013389925.1 Aegithalos caudatus
CCCCGGGGCCGCCCCGCCTCCGCTTCCCTCGGCTCTGCGCCTCCTTCCCTCCTGCTCGAGTTTGTTTACAGCCGCTACTAGGAGAGACTGTTACACGGAGCTTATTTTGGGAGCCGGTGATGACTAACGAAGTTAAAAGGAGCTTAGTACTGAAAACAACCTTATTTTTAGACGGCTGTTGTTTCAGTGGATCATTGTAGCAAAGGCGCCCCGGCCTTTCTAAAAGCCGCGTCCCCGATGCCAGGTCTCTTGACCTGTGCTGCCACGGAGGCTCGCACACCGGCTGGCCCTCTTTGCTTTGCTTCCCTACATCTCCTCCCTAAATCCTGCCTATAAGTGCTACGGCCACCATTTGCCTTCATTATTTTGAACTTTCATTCGTTTTTTCTTTCACCAGAAGTAAGGATGAGCTAAAAAATGGGGAAAAAAAGTTATGAAAGTGTTTGGAGTACTTTTCAGTGACCTCTGGCACTGAGTTAGCAGGGACCAGTATTGGCGTCCCCTTTATTTTGAGACAGGGCTGATGATTTTGTAGGGCTTCTTCACCTCCTAGGGAAGATTGAAGAGGCAGGTCTTCACATTTAGCTTCATTCTAAGCAGCTCCCTGGGCTCCAGCATGACATGCTGACCATCAGAGCCCACATGTGGGAGAGGTCAGCAGTGGACAAGAGGAGATGTGGCTGCTGTGGCTGCCTCACTGCCCATCACCCTTCTTTTCCCCGTGTGGGTATCACTGCATGCCAGTTCAGGCACTAAGACCAGACACAGGGCTCCTGCTGTCCAAATCTAGTCCCTCACTGAGTGGTCCTAATCCCTCTTGGGTAAATCCCAGCAGAGCTGGTGGGACCTCAGCAGGCTCTGAGGGCATGCACCCCAGTGAGAAATATTCCCTTGTCACCAGTACTGTGCCAGGACCTGTCTCCCCCTGTCACTGCCATGCAGCCAGCCTTCTCTGGTTTTCTACAGGAATGGTTCCACTGGGCCTTCTCACTGTTCACATCTCCCAGAGAGTTGTCTGGGCACCCTGGGCAGTCCCTCTCCATCCACATGTCTCACAGCAAGGAGGGATGAGCTGCTGCTTCCCCTCCCCTTCACAGAGGTGGCTGTGCTTGAAAACAAAGTGCTTGCTGCACTTAACCAGTAATTAGGTTAATCAGCTGCCCTGCTCTACCTTTCCTCCATGGCTGAGACAGCATGCGGTGGCTTGCGTGGCCCGGGTCAGGCTGAGAAACTCGTCTGTGTGGCTGCACATCGAGGCCATGCTCATGGGACACGGTGCACTTGGTGCACTGCAGCTCTCCCAAGGGAAAGCAGCTGCACTGGGATAAGAGTTTGGTAAGAAGGGGAACAGAGCAGGTCACAGAGCCTCTGTCTTGGGACAGAGCCTTTTTGGGTTCCCACCCATTTTTCACTGCTCTAACAGCAGTTTGTACTGGAGAAATCACAAGAAGAAAAAAATTCGTATGTTGTAGAAGGAGGGAGGGTAGGAGTAGAAAAGGAGCCTCCCCTCTCTCTCTCCTCTCCCAGATGTGAGCAGTGCCACAGAACTGGAATCCCACTGCTGGGATTTGCTGGGCTGGGCCCCCCCAATGTTGGAGCTGCCTGTGGATGCCAAAGCCATGTTGGCATTCCCTGTACAGCTTGGCTATCTGACACATGCTTCCTCCCAGCCATAAACACCACTCCTTTGCTTCAGGAAGGAGCCAAATGATGCAGGCATCAGCGAGCACTTTTTGATCACTTTTTACCCCCTCTGCTCATCTTTGCAAGCAAAGAACTAAATTTGCCCCCTGTTCTGAGCTCTTGAATATAGTGTTATTCTTTAAAAAAAAACACTGCAGAGTATTTGTACAGGATGTTTTAATCAGTGAAGGGTCTGATTCGTGTTCTCTGGATTAGTTTCATATTATGTGAAGTTGTGTGAGTTTGTGCATTCCCTCCTCCATTTTCCTTTTCTCTCCTTTTTGTTGGGCCTCAGAAGTCTGGGAGGGATGGTTTGCATGAACCTTTGCACACAGTAGCTGCAGTATTTCTCTGGGAACCTCTAATTCAACCAAAACTCCTTCATTCTTGCCGCACCAGAGGATTTAGGTTAGTAGCACTGCACAACAGGCTGTGCCTGATTCGCACCCTGAGCGGCTTGCAAGACTTGGGGCAAATTTTTTCTTTGGGCCATGTCCTGTAAAATGAATACTTTCAGCTTTGTCTACACAAAAGTGTTTCAAAAGCAGGGTAGGGGGGAATCCCTCTCTTCAGTGTTTACCAGTATCAAACATTTTCTTACAATAAGTGCACAGAATCCCATAATCCAAGATACTTATGAGAAAAAGCCACCCATGCTCACCATGGATTTTTTGTCCTGTTTTGGGCTTCTTGCCCTTGCATCCTTACAGCCTTTTTTATCTAGCATTTGTAATAGTGGCCACCTCCTTAGGGTCTGCATGCCCATCCTTTTTGGTCTTGGCAGCTTCAAAAGCATCAGCATCTGTTCAGAATTTCATTCATTGTAACAAAAGATTTATAAGTCTCAAGCCTTCCTAACCAAGGCCCTAATTAAAGTCTTTCTAGTCCCCTGCTTTGAAAATTGTAACAAGATTTGCTGGAAACTGAGACAACACATGGCCAGTGTTTATGGCAGATCTGGCACCATTTTGAAAACCCATCCATAAACCTTTCAAACAAGGCAGGGAGCACACCTGAGCAGTGGCCGGCTGCTGCCCAGAGGTGGAAGCTGGTGCAGAGGGGAGGCTGGGCTCAGCCTCCCATCCCCCTGGCTCAGCCTCTTTCACTGGCTGCCAGAAATCATTCCACCACTTTTAAGGTGCATTGCACTTAGCAGGACAAATGCCAGAGGAGGAATTTTGTGTGCTTGAATAATGTTGTAATTTACCTTATAACCGGTCTCATTACGACGTTGAGTGCTCTGTTGATTTACCTGGCTTTTGATTTAGTGGACTCTTTTTAAACGACAGTTTAGGAAGGCAGCCAGTGACTGCAGGCAAAGGACCTTAAACCTTTGAGTTTGACTGAGCTACAGTCATCTGTTCAGACACCGACTTTTTAAAATCAAGATAGACATCAGACAGCCACACCAGACCCATACACAGAAAGCCGTGACTGAATTAAACTGAGACATTAGTTCAGAGAAATAATTTCATAATGATACATGCTGCATGAGTGGCCCTTTGTTTCCTTTTGAGTTTGTCCCTTGCACAAACCCGGATTGTGGGCAGGTACAGGGCAGAAGCCTTGCTGCTGGCTGGAGTCCATGTGCAGCATCCTCCCCGCAGCTGTCCTAGCTGCGGTGGGTGTCAGCAGTTGGCTGAATTCCATCTCTGTTATGTGACCCTGGGGTCTCACTGTGGCGATTCAGGAACTCTTTTCAATGGCAAAACAACCATCAACAATGAAAATACCCATGCTCTGCATTTCTTCCTGGACCCTGTTGATGGAATGTGCAGTGCAGGGTGGTTAAAAAATAAGAGCATGTCTAATTCTCTATTTGTACTTATGCAGTATTACCAGACTTGCAAAGAAACAGTGACAGGGTTTTGTACCAGCCATCGTATTTTAGTTCTGGAAATACTTAAAGTTTCAGAATTCCCCAGTTGCTGGTACAGGTGGTGGTAACACATTTTTTGCCTTATTCAAAAGTATTTAATGAGGGAAAGGCTCATTGGGTACACAGGGACTCAAGCTGGCAGCAGAGCAGACCTTTCTCCTTGGGAAGGGAAACATCAGATTTATGACGTCTGTGGCAGACTGGGACCTGTGGTAGGGATCAGTTCCTGCACACTGTGTGGATGGCGGCTTTCACCTCATCCATCCTCCAAGGCACAGGATCACACCTTCATTTTCAGGCAGTGCAAAGCATTTTTTTCCCCAGATGTCTTATGTTTCATCTGAAGGAACAAGATTGCTGCAGGAGGCTTCATGGAAGCAGCGACCCAGGAAGATGGACACAAAGCTTGGGCTCTCTGCATGTGCAGAAGTGTTGCTTCACTCAGCAGTCCAGGGGCCTGTGGTTGAGTCTGGTTGGTCAGGAGTCAGGAAAAGCTGCACATGCCCTTCCAGTGCAGGGGGGACTCCTTTGTCTCTTGCCTAGCCCATAAACTCTACATCTCCTGAAAATTCTACATTTAGTAACAGACTTCTGTAAGTCCTTCTTATTCTCTACCCTCTGCCAGCACTTGGTCCCCAAGTGCATCTCCCCCCACAGCCAGAGGAGATGTAGGCTGAGCTGATTTACTTCAAAGGCAGCTGTGGTCACAACCAAGTGCCCTGTGAGCCCAAACATGTACTCAGTCACCTTCACTTCCGTGCATATGGAAGCATCTCCTTTTAGATCCAAGGCTCCATGTCCCCGTGCATAGAATAGGGCCAGCAGTGAAGTGCCCTTTGTAGCCTTCCTCTCTGTAACTGGGGACCAGCCTCTTTCATACTTCAAGTTCACTGCTGGGAGAATCCTCACTTCCACATGGAGTGAATGACCCGATGTGAAGCCCTGGATTCCTTGGCTGCAGCATGAGCCCTCTTTTCCAATATCTCAGCTGCACTATTATTTACTTGTCAGACTGCTGCTATTCCTACTGCTTCTCAGCACCAGCAGTCTTCGCCTTCATTAGTTTCCTCCTGCTCTAGTTCATTAAACCTGCATTTAAATGTGCTATTGGTTCTCCCTAAATGAATAACCTTCCATTGTGTAATATTGAATTACTTTGTATTAGCCTGTTCCCCCTAGTGTCTCCAAATCCTCCTGTAGTCTGGTGCATTCCTGACATTTATCAGCAGTCTCCCCTCCTATCATGATGTCATCCGCATTTGGACACCCGGCACATCTCGCCAGCCTCGGGCTCATTTGTACAAAACTCTTCAACAGAACAAGTCCCAGCTCCAAGCCCCAGGAGATCTGCCTGTAAGCTCTTTTCTGGTGCACGGTGCTATTTATTGCACTTCTCTCTTCCCTAACCCAAGTTTATCCTCCTAATATTGATACTCCAATACTTGTATACATTTTACTGACCTCATTTTCTGAGGCAGAGGCAGTAACCTTGTTAAACTCCAGCAAACACAAAATCATTGCTTTAAACTTTTCTGGGCTCACCTTCACAAACTTTATGAATAGGATTTGGATTACTCTAGCAGCAATTTTGACTATGGCCCCTTGTGCCAGATGCTTGCATACACCAGTCCCTGCTCCCCCTTTCCCCTGGACTTGCAGCATGATAGGATAACTCAGGGGATGACAGGTATTGAGGGAGAAATGAAATATTTTCCAGGTGGTGAAATGTGGTGCCAAAGTTTTGTTCCCTCACTTGTGGTTGTGCCCTATTGAGGAGCATCCTTTACATTTGATGTAAAGTAGGTAATGAATCACAGCCTAATGGTGTAAAGAAATATAGTTTGCTATTATTTTCACCAAACTTTGAGCAGCCCAACCTTTCCAAAGACAGGGGTCTTGGACAGGGATGAAACTCAGGGTTTTTCAACTTAAAAGATGAAGTGATAGGAACTGTGTGCTATTGGATGTGAAGAGTTATAATGGGGTTGATGTCTCCAGCTGCAATGCACTACTTCAGCAGCAATGGCAAGGTTCAGATACACCATTTAGTGGCCCCAAGGTCACGGCTGAGCTGCATTAGCTGTGGAATCAGGGGCACCTTGGTGGCAGGCTGACTTTGATCTCAACACCCAACACGACTTTGTGCTATCGTGCCTGCTCTGGCTGTCCAGGGCTGTCCAGGGATGCCACAGACCTTAGCTAATTCTAGTTTCTCACAGAAATGCCCCATGGATGAGGAATTTCTGAGAAGTACTTCGGTCAGGTTGGCAGAGGCAGAAGCTTCTCCTTGCCAGAGGGATCTTGAAAGGCTGGCAAGAGATTGGGCTTTTAACATACACCATTTTCACAGCTTGAATTTTGTCTCCCTCATTCTTTTCACACCTCACTCCATGCACATTTAGAATTTTCTTTGCTGGGGTGATTTGACTGTGGGGACCAGCAACCTGAAAGGAATTGCCAGACTCCTGTAGTTTGGTCAAGGATAGGTTTGGTTGTTTGTGTACCGAAATGATGGACAAGCCCAAGTCTTTGTTCCATTAGAAGCGTTCCTGTTTTGTGACATCCCTGCATGCTAAAGTAGCTATCTTGAAGAGCAAATGCTGAAAATTAAAATCTTCTTGAGTCAAGCCTCCTCATTTGCAGTCTGCCTGGCTAGACTCTACCTTATTATTTTTTGCTGGTGTGTAGCTGTAAAGAGAAAACCAAGGAGAAAAATAGGCAATTAAAATGCATTAAATAGATTTCTAAATGAGTATGAGGAACCAGAAAGTCCCAGGAAGAACCCCATCTCTTCTTTTGCATCTGTTGATGTGTGTGAGAGTGCAAATTCACTAGCAGCTAGAACAAGACATATTTGCAAACATTAGCGGGGTAAACTTCTAAGATCCCTCCGCTGCGTCTCTGAAACCTAAACGTGTTAAGTCATCGCAGTTGCTTGGCATGCACTGTAGAGCAGGACCTTCCAAAAGTTGTGGAAAAGTTTTTCAGGATGAACACAGCTCCAGCAGTCCAAATATGAGACTCTCATCTCTGCAAAGCCAGAGAATCCTTTTCCTTGTTGCTAAGAAAAATCCCATAAAAGCACCTCATGCTTCTTCTGCTCTAAACAGTGCTCCGGCACAACAGTGAAACCACGAGTGTTATGAAACCTCACAACCTCCCAATACCAGGTTCTGTGTCTGCAGTGTGCCTCAGGTCTCATCAAAAGACTCTTCCACATCAAGTTAATGCAGATATCTCAAATGCAAGCCTGGAACAGTTATAGAAAACCATGAATATGATACAAATTAATCTCTTCTCCTTTGCTTCCAGGACTTTCATTACTATCTTCCTTCCAAGAGTCCAATTAAATTTATTTTCAGATTGCTTTTTAAGCACACTGAGCAAGCGATGAAATTAAAGAAACCTCTTAACTGTGGTGTACGAAAGGGAGGCTGCCCACAGATGTGCGTGTGATGCAAGAGAGAACTGCATGGACAGAGCTTGCAGACAAGAATGCCTTTGTTAAGCCACGAGGCAGAGCAATGGCAGAACAACCTCCCAGAGCTGGATCTATCCACCAGGCTGATTCTGGGGAAGGCAGGTGTGAAAAGACAGACTAAAGACTGGGGCTGAAAATTGTTTCATGGCATTGTTTCACAGAAATTGCCTTTGGGGCTTCAGCTGAAGAATCTGCCACCAGAGGTGAGTCTTTGAGGTGAAAGCCACTTGTGTTTACTGCTCACGGGCTGCTGCCTGCTTGCTGCCCAGCACTGATGCTCTGAGCAGTCCACAAGAGCTGTGCCACAATGCAATTCTTGTGGTGTTTCTCAGGTTACATGAGGCAAAGCTGTCAAGTCTGGAAGTCTGGGATTTGGCTCCAAGTTTCGCTGGCTGCACTCCAATAAGTGGATGCAGACCAATTTCAGAGAAGTGGCTGGCAACCTTTAGCAGGACAAAGAAAGGCCGTTTCCACCCATTGTAGCCTCTCCTCCTCCCCACAGAAAGCTCCTTCCCTGGTTGCTGGGCTGCAGAGCTCCAGCAGTACATAGACCCGGGAGCTCCTGTCACTGTTCTTGGATGGCCAACAGGTATAGAGTGATCCACAGGATAAGACAGACTGAGACCTCAGAAACTGTACATGCATGGGCACATACACACACAGGAGTATCCCCTCTGTTCAGAGTTCATGGCTAGCTGGACTTGGTGCCCTCAGAGAAAAAATTTGTCTGGCAGAGGCATTTCAAGGGTGACCATTGCCTGGGTACAAAGCCCAGTGCAAGACTTCTTATATCCTGGGGCTGGCTTGGAGGAAGAGTATTTAAGGCTGGTACCAGTGGCAGATCAGAGGAGAGTAAAGGCAGAGTAGTAAGAGATCCGTTTGGGATAACTGTGAGGGCCCAAAGCATGGGCTCACATTTTAGTGAGGAGAGTCTTTCAGGAGTGTTTTTGTGAAGGTCTGGAGTGGAGCAGGAGAAGGTAGGGGAAGGCAGGGAAACCTGCCCGAATGCTGATTCAGAGACTACACCACAATTCTGGGTCTGGTGGAGCAGCTCTGTGGAGTTCGTTGATCCAGAAATGGTGAGGAGGTGAGTGTCTTGCTGAGATGAAACATCCTGTCCTGCTAGGAGCATGGGACCGTGTTGCTTCTGATGCATGGCATGAGTGGTCAGCAATCTGGCAAAAAGTGGTTAATGAGGGCCCCGGCACAAAGTCTGTCCTGACCCAGCTGCCTCCACCATCCAGACATCATCACAGCAAACACTTTGTGGGGTGGTTTCCTTTCAAGGGCTTTTTCCTCCTCCCTTCACCCAATTAAAAGTTCAATAGAAAACACAAACTTGCCTCAGAGGGGGTGGGCTCTGAATGCCCAAGACTTTGGTTTGAAGCTAGCCTGGATGGACCCCTTCACCTTCCAACACCCACATTGCTAAATAAATTAGCCTGTCAATGAGACTGCATCCTCAGTGGCAGCACTTGCAGTGATGGTGTTTGACAGTGATTAAACTGGAAAGAAACCCTTTCCATAACACTGATTTTTTGTCTCATTTGAAAAATTTAAGACTAAACCGTTCAGGAAACTTTTTTTTTTTTTTTTTTTTTTTTTTTTTTTTTTTTTTTTTTCTTCCCATACTGTGGAAACAGTTTTAGAAAACGAGCACCGTGTACTTTGAAAGAAGGATTTTTTCCTTGATTGTGAGGACCATGGACGTGGAATTTTACTTATTTGTTGGCTTCCACCGCCCTCTTCTGGCTTGTATAAAAACACCAGCTTTCGCAAGGAACTTGCCCTTGGAAATAAACTAGTAAAGCAACCCCCCGCCCGTGTTTATTGGTGTTGAGTCTTATCTACTTAACGCATCAATCATTCTGTCTGGAACCGAGCCCACCTTTGGAAAGCACGGATGCTGAACGGCAAGGGAAACGATGCAGGTACTGCTTCCCACTGGGTGAAAGGGGCTGGTGGCTGTGAAACTGGGTTGGCATGGAGAGTTTGTACAGACGTTCTCTCCCCACCGCCGGCTCCCTGGAACTAGTTTACAGCTATTTCAGTCATAACTTAGCTGTGCTAAGAAGCCTCAGGTCCACCGCTTAAGTTCCACACGAATCACTTCTGACACTGCAGGCTGTGCTTTACACGGACAACACTAACAGCAGGAGTTCAAGCAGTTCGCGGGTTGGAACAGAGCTACAGCAGAGAGCTGATCGCGGGGGAACTCCTGGGGAAAAGGGAAGGGGCAGAGCAGCAGGCACCTGCTCAAACTTGTACCCAGCTGCAGCACCGAGGCAGAGCTGGAAGCAGGACAGAAGCCCCTGCAGATGTATTTCCTTTACTCAGAAGGGCACATATTTGTGTAAGACTGCAGTAATCTGGAGAAGAAAATTGAGCAATGGGTGCAGAATTACACCAAAGATACCAGGTAACTTCTTGAGAGACCATGTCTGAATATAGCAAAAATTCAAACTTTATTTTCATGTAAAAATATTCAAATCCAGGTGAAGCAGTCCCTGAGGTGATGTGCCTTAAACAAGGAGGATGATCAATCTCAGGTTAAAAGCGAAGAAGTCCTTCCTTCATGCTATGACTCTGTCAAGCCCCCACATGTCAGAGACTTAAAAAAAGTAGATATACCACCTTGACCAAAATTCTGCCTCCTTCTAGGAAAAAGGTAACATATTTTTCCTCCCAGGTCATGTCATCCTAGGACCTTTCTTCTTACAGACTAATCCTAGCCCTATCATCTCACTTTCCCTCACTATTAATTGCCATATTTTCTCATCCATGCATTCTCAGGGGTGGCAAGACCTCTTCCCTTGTCAGTCTCTTAGTGAGTAATGGGGGTCTTTCTCTGCCTCTGAATAACCTGTGTCATTATCTTCAGCATCTTACTCAGCTCCATAATATGATACCAAAACCAATTATATATTTGTTGCTCATTTACTATGGATTATTCCTGTCCAGCTGATCATTTTGGTTGCCCAGTTTAAGATTAATCAAGAACCTGAAGGCCTGTACAGTGAATATTTAACATACTTTTGGAAACCAGGCTCCTACTTAAAAAAAAAAAAAAAAAAAAAAAAAAAAAAAAAAAAAAAATAGTATCATTTAAAACCAGCAGTTACTTCTGGTGGAATAGACTGGGAATAAATTGTTGCATGGGCAAAACAACGGAAATTAGTAGTTTTCTCCCCTTGACTCACCTCACATCTCAAGTTCTTAATTCCTGCCTCAGGTTTTGATATTCTCATTGAAATTTGTGTAATATGAAGCTGATCAATTGCTGTATTTCGGACTTGCAAGCAGCTCCCATTTTTTCTTTCTCTTAGGAAGAGATAAAGTTCCCACATTTTTTATGCCTGGGAAAAGCATAACACCACAAAAGGAGGGACACAAAGTAGAAGAGCTGTGAGATGTCCACAACTCAAACAGGACTGGCAGGTAACAAGAAAGACTATAGAGAAACCTTTTTTTTCATGTTTTTTTTTGAGTTGCTGGAGGGCTCTGTCTGGTGTCTTCCTTCCAAAATTTCTCCCTTAGTGCCAGTATATACTGTTGTATACTGAATTCAGCTTGCCTGAAAGCAGCTCAGCCACAAGCAGCTGCCTGGTCATTCTCTTCACATGATCACCAAATGAGTCTCATGGAATTTGTGTCCCATCTTTAAAAATAAATACAACACAAACGAAGTCTTGACTGTAGTCACCAACCCTGACCCACACGCAGATATGACTGTGCTTGAGTCAACAGGTACAGGATCAGCAGGCTGCAATTTCAAAGAGGCCCCAGACACCCAGGTTACTCAGAGGAGAACACCACAAGCAGGAATGGAAGGTGCTGATGAATAGCTAGGGTAAAGACATGGCAATCAAATGATCAAAACACAAACAAGATGGTTTGCAGGAAGACCGACGGAGATCTCCTGATGTCCCCAGGGTGATGCCAAGTGACTTGCAGCACAAGCCACAGGTGACAGCAGCATGCTGTGCTTAGGGGCCTGCGCACCGAGAACTGGATGGCACAAGGGCAGACAGAAAACCCCACGGGCTCGGCTCAGGGCTCCTGCAAGATAGCTGCAAGCAGCCTTTAGATTTTTCTCCAGGGGGCTGAGAGGTGGAAGCTGCAGAGGGCTGCATGGATCCTGCAGCATGGTAGTCTGGATGTTGCATTGCACTGTCCAGTGTAGCACAGGGTTGAGGGGTAAGAGTTTTTGTTGGGCCTCAGTCAAAATGAAGTTTCCCCATTTTCTTCCCCAGCCTTCTGCCTTCAAAGGCATTTCCAGTGTTTGACCAGAACATGCAAAGTTCTGCACTTTTGGACATCTCTGCTGCCATGCCCTGAGGTAGCTTCCTCTAGGGCAGGCTTTGCTGTACGAAGCCTTTCCCTCCTTCTCCAGCAGGGAACTCCATCACTCACAGTGATGATACGTCTGAACTGGCAGAGTGAGTTACCTGCATGTCAAGAAGAAAGACTCCTGTGCTGCCATGTACCAGATCAGTGACTGTGGCTGGGTCTGCGTTACAGCTGAGCTATAACCTTGTTCTCCCCCCTCACCTGCCATCTCCAAGTAATTGCTTTTGGATAGATGGCAAGCTGGCGGCATGGTTATGTGACTGCTTTTTCTGACTCCTGCCAAATCTGCTCCAGGTTATACTAAGAGAGTTTATTTTTCTCCTCCCTGCCTCCCTTCCAGCACTACAAAACAGTTTACACTGAAGTCAATTGTTTCAACAACTGGAGAACTGCTCAGGATGGGGACTTCTTCCACCCGTGTCCAACATTGCAGTGGGCACAGCTGGAAGAAAGCAGAGGGACCTTGCTGTGGTTGCCCCTGTCAGGGTAACAGGACAATGCAGGTGCAGTGTGACAGCCCATCTTGGTCATTCCTCATCAGGAGAAATCAAATCTCTTCTAATGCAAGCAGGGCCAGATTAATACCCAAGATGGGCAGAAATGCAGGGCATTTTGACTGTCTGGAATAGTTTCTTTCAGGCAGGTGTTCCCAAGATGGGTTGTTAGAACATGATTCCTCTCAGTAGTTCCAGACATTCAGGTGTGAGAACCACAGTCATCTTAAAAGGCTTACTTTCTTAAAATGCTATTTTTTTTTTTCAAATAAGATTTGCCATGTGGGTTTCTTGGTTTTTTTTTCTCTGAAATCTGCACAAGTTACGGGCATCTAAAACCTAAGTTTCTGTGAGCAGCAGATTTCTTCCTTCCACCTCTTATGTATAGAATCATATAATAATTGTAAATTTAAACACTTCAAGATTCTTAAATATTTAATCTTGGCACTATAACATGATATATAATATTTAATCTTTCACTATAACATCCAATTTCCAAGCAAATGTAAGGGTATTCTCATATGTTGCTTTAAACTTTCAAACCTCCATGTATTAAAATACCAAAAATTATGTAAAAGGACCTACCAGAATTAAAACCAGTCATGCACAGGTAGGAAGGTAAAGTGAAGGCCTCCACCTAGGATATTTTAAAAAATCAAATGAATAATTTAGCAACATGAAATATTTTACTATTTCTCACGTGAAGAAGACTATGCAAGAAATTGAAAGGCAACTATAAGCAAGGCAAAACCACTGGAGCCATAGGGCAAAAGTTTCAGCGCCATTAACTTTTGTTTCTGTTCATTTTCTTCCTAGAATTTTATAAAGTTGTATGTGCTCAGGTTTGTTGTATTTATTTATTTTCAATCATAGATTATGTACAATTGCTTTATTTGCATTTGGATAAGTGTGAAGTGTGAGTATGTATGCCACGTTTGTGTCACCTGTCCTGCTCATGACACTCACATGGAAAATGACCTTTAATAGCTGGGATAAACCCCATTCAGCTGGGATTGAGATAACAGACCTATTCAAGTGACTGTCATGGAAGAGTCAGTACCCTGATAAAGGGAGAAGGTACTTTGGGAACCAGAAACTGTGGGAGGAAGTGCCTATGTAGCTGTGTTCTTGCAGATGAATTTGGAATTCAATGGCAAGAGAAGGAAGCAACCAGCAGTTACACACAGGGGAAAAAACAGCTCATCTTCCTCTACTGAGCGCATGCAGCATAGAGCTTTCCCCCAGAGGAACATCTTGACAGAGAATTCCCAGATCTCTCCTTCAAATAGGGAATAGATAATTGCAATAAATATGAAACATATTCACATATGCTTACCCCTTACAGGTCTGCTCATCCATTAACAACCCTCGGCCTTCCAGCCAGGAATTTAATTTTCAACAGACTTTTGAAGTAGTTATCTATTATTTGCTTTCACACAACATGTGTTTACTTTGCAAAATCAAATGCATGCTTAGAACTTAGAGCAAAACACAGAGGGCCTATGGAAAAAACTAAATGTGTATATTGTAGAAAAACAATGGAAAGCAGCTCTACAAATAAGAATTACAATAGTCTATTTTGTGTACTGCTTGGTTAAAGCTACATGATCGTTATAACCAAAGCTCTTTTTATTGTTAGCAGTTTTGTCAAAAGCAGAGGAAATAAAGGTAGTTTACTGCCAGAAGAATAAAGCCAGGCACATAAATACTTATCACGCATCACAGCTATAGTACACAGTATCTCCTCAGAGCAGATGATGATCTTTTCTTAGCTCAGTAATGCATTAAGGCTAAATTCCAAAAGCAAGATTACTCAAGCCTGCTTTTTTTGAGCAATTTAGAAGTTTAATATTGCTGATTACCATCTCACATTGAAAGCATGCTAGAGGACAGGAAGAGACTACAATCAGGAGAAACTCAGCTGAAGCTCTGCTAAAATCTGGTTGGGGTGGAAGAATAAAGCAGAATTTGTCAACTCCACTGCAGAGCGCACTCTCATTATTCTGTTCATGGCATCCAGTTTTCACTACCTCTGCTGTAAAATATTTTGATCAAAACTATGGTTTTGGTCGATGAAGTAGTGAATAGGTCTTTCAGTGCAATTGCCTATTTGAGGTAGATTTTGTTGGCAATTGGCTGAGCAAATTCCCACTTGCAATAACAGCTGTGAACCCTGCTGAGGGCATCTGTTGGGTAGTTAGTACTTGTTGGGAAGTATCTCGCTTTAAGTGTGTGTTGTTTACAAAAGAAATTCCTACGCTTTTTAACACAGTGTTAAAGACATTGTGCCTCCTGTTTATTTACATATAATGTTCGATCTGTGTTGTCTTTGTTCACTTGTACTGATTTTCCTCCCTATGGGGGGCTAACATATTGAAGGGCTTTTTTGATTGCCTTCAAGTTTCAATTGAGTTATAATAACAACAGCCTAGATACAGAAAGGTTATTCAATTAAGTATTATAAAAGACTGCTGACCCAATTTTTTCCTTTCTGGACAGCAAAAATAAGGAGAAACTCTGTGGAAGGTAAAATTGAAATGGATGTCAGTGTAAGCATGACCTACAAGAACAGTTTGTGCATTAGTGGCAGGAGCAGGACAGCCTGATCTCCTTTAGTGGCTATCATTTTTTAAGGAGAACTGTCCATCCAGAGCCTACATACTCTGCAATAAATTCCTTTGCCCTGCAGGAGTTGTTGGAGCCACATTAATAGCTCTGGGCATGTGAAGGGATGCAAGTGTGAAACAGATGCAAGCCTCTTTCACATTATTTTGCCAATACAAACCCCAGGAATACGCAGCTCTGCAGAAGCAGGAAGAGGGGTCACAACGGGGTATCTTTGTTAACAGCCCATCTCCAAAGCCTCTGAGGAAGTCCATACTGTCCTTTGTACAGTGAGCCAGGCCTCGCTCACCAGCACTCCTGAGGTCATCATGCAACCACAGGTGGATCAGGCTTGAACAGCCCCAGCCTCCAGTGATGATGGAACCCTCCAATGGACCCTGTAAGAGCAATCTGTAGGGAAGCAACCTCCTCTTCGTCTACAGAAGCTGATCCTCAGCTGTTTGACTGCATAAGGGCTATCAAAATTCTTGTTTAAATACTGAAATGCTGTCCAGTCCAAAAAGGTTCCCAACTGCGGAGCTTCCTCTTTCAGACATGTTTTAAATGGAGACTGAAGAAAAGTTTCAGCTCACACTCTTGCAGATGGAGAGTAGGACATTTGTAATACAGGCTTAGCTCAAGTGGAAGCTGCTCATCAAGATAAAACACACTTCCAGTGTATATATAAAAGCAATGGCACATTTTTTGACAACCACTTTGAAGGTTTAGGAAGAAAACAGGAGATACTTCACAGCTGAATTCTGATTGCATGACTCAGCAACCTCAGTTTGAACATAACATTGGTGTAAACACTCACATTCATGAATGAGTGCTACAATTTAATGTTAAGTATGCAAGGATTTAATTTATATTCGATTTGCAAACTAATATCTTATGAAGTAAAATACTTTCCAGCAGTTACATGAACACATAATCTTGGAATAGCATCAGAAAAAGCTAATATGATTATCAGTACTCTCCTTTGTTGCAGGATCTCTCCTTTCCCTCTGTTCTTCCACCAAACTACATTGGAAATCTAGGTGTTCAGCTTGTGCTTATTAAACATGGTCCATCTATTGTTATATAAGTTACTTTGGTGAAGATGTATTTCCTGGTCACACCTTGCTCCTCCATTCTGTCCCAGTTCTGAAATTGTCTTCCAAATATGTTTTCAGAGAGACATGATTACCATTTCAGAAATATATATCTGACATAGGAGCTCACAAAAGTAAACATTTATTTAATACCAAGTAAATCTAAGGTGCTTCTGGGTGTAACTTGTAGAGCCAAGGCCCAAATCTGTTTATGTAAGCTGAGCCTCAAAAGCAAGGTAAGTGACTTGAGTCAGCCTTCAACAATCCTTAAGGAGTGAGCTGAATCTGGACCTTTGCTATATAATGGAAATACTAAGGAAAGCAGGCACTTTAGAGAACTGACTCCACTTTTGAAAGGCTTATAGCTGTGTACAGAACCTATACATTTGCTATCACCCTAGCCTTAAGTGTTTTAATGCTGGGAATTAATATACCTACACTTAAGTTCTTACTGAGCAGTTCTTTACCCATGGGTACAATTGTGTCTCATACAGATGTATTGCAGCACCACTATGGCCTTCATGCTGTTAGTTTAATTTCTGGGTTTTTTTCCTCATATTCTGCCTAATTTCACAGATGTGATGTATAGAGTTGACCAACTCTGAGCTTTTGTTTATCTCCTGGATCTTAAGCATGGCGTTGTGAGCCCACAGTGTGTAAGACAAAAAGGTCTGAAGAAAATGCCAGCAACATTCCAGAAGAACTGCACACTGGTGACTTTTCTTAATTGAAAGCAATCAGCACTTATTGAGGAAAATAAAAAACTAAAGCAAATCAGTGACAAAAATACCACAGAACTAAACTAAAAATGTAAATCAGGAGTATCTTGGCAAAACTACACGGAATGCAGAAAGGCTCCTGCTAATATGCAAGAACAGTGACATCTTGTGGGGATTTACAGAAGCGAATTCACTGAGGGACAGGGCAAACTAGTCTGTGATGTTGGGTAATTAAAGGAAACTCTACCTCAGTAGTTTATTTAATACATGTACCACTAATATTTGGTAGAAATTAGGCTTTATTGCTTTTATAATGAGAAATGAAAATTAAAAAAAGCAGTAATAGCTAGTTAGAAAAACTTTGAAAACAAAAATTAATGGAGTGGGGTGGAATCCAAATAGCTCTGCAGCCGTTTCCTCTGCTCTCCCAGGAAGTAGTTATAATTATCAATTAAGTATTCCTCATCCAAAGTAATAATGGCATAAGGGAAAAGAGACTAAACAAGGAATTATGTTGTAAAGGTATACAGTCAAACATAAATATTACATCCATATTAAGTGGGTTTTAAAAACAAAGACATAAATATTTAATAAAGAAAGCATGAATAGTTATGTTGTTCCTTTCCACTGATTAACAGACTATACCAAATTCATTATATGTACTTCGTGAGAAAGCAAAGTTATATCAGAATGGAAAATTAATATATCCTACTTTCCAGTACAGTGTGCAAGATTTGGACCCTTCAGATTGCATCAGAGTACTTGAGTTTCTGGAACAAATCTTCAGCTGCTATAAAGTATCAACTCAGCCAAGATACTCAACTCTGACAGCTTACAAGCAAAAATGTTTTGAATTTTTTTTTTTTTGTCAAGTCTGCACCCAAACTAGGTTATAAAAACATAACATTTACAACTTGGAAGATGATAGATTTTCCTACCATGATGTTCATGTGTTCCTCTTATTTTCTTTTACCTGAGTAACCTAAGTAAACAGATTACAAGGCAATTTAAACATATTAGCTAATACAAGGTTTACTGGACTTCTCATATATAGAAATGTACTTTGACACTATTTGCAGTTTTACAAATACAAAATGAATAAGAATTTTAAAACATATTTACTGAGCAGCCATGTTTTGATATCTGTACAGATCTCTAAGTGCTGTGGAATTATGTACAGAATTTATAATTTAATTTTTAAACAGCTTTTGTGCAACCTGGCTGTAATGTGCATTTAAAGAACTGCTGTCAACATCACACATCTGTAATTTACTGGTGCCAGAAATGGAGAGTACAGAATAGGACAACAGCTCCTAAAATAATACTGTGCTATGCAGACATCAGTACATAATTCAAATAGTGCATATTAATCAATGTCTGATGAGGAATAATAGCTGCTAATACAGACACGGGCATTTACAGATATTAGGTTTGTTAGAGTAAATATGGATGAATGAATTTTTCCATATATAAACATTAAAAGAAAGGGCTTGAATTAGGAAGTTATACAATAATTAAAAACAGGAAAAGTCCATGTAATAAATAACAAAACTTTCAATTTAACTTTCAGAAGATAAACATAGTTGGAAAAAATCCTTTACAGTAGCAAAAGATCCTTTACAGTAGCAATGAAATAATTCAGAAGCATTGCCAAATCAAAGGTATTTTGGTTTTATTTTATAATCATAACAACTGAAAGAAAAAAAAACACAAAGGGAATTTAGTTTATCTCTGATACTTGTTAGTGAACTTCTGTGTTATTGTATCTGTCAGATGTTTCCTCCTCTTTTGTGCTCTATTCACGCTAAACCCTTTTAATTTTTGATTTCTTAAAAGTTTCTTTAGTCCAACATGAATCCATAGACACTAAAGCACAGTGAATATGCAATTTGCAGACTGGTGTGAGTGAAAACCCATAGGAATATAATCACTTTTACGAGGTAAGCTTGGAGTAACTTGGAGGAGAGAACTTGCGCTTCAAGTACTTGAGAATGTAAAGTGGAAGACAGCTTACAACAGTGATTGCTGACACTTTCCACAGGAAGGTCACAGTTGTGATAAAGGCAACATCTGCAGAAACAAAAAGAGAAAATCAGTAATGGGGGCCAGTAACATGGAAACTGGAACTTCCACAGTGCAAAGTCAATAAAAGTCTCTTAATTGTTTGCTTATGCTATTGTCCAATTAAAAGAAAAGGGCAATAAAGCACCAGAAAGTTAACCTCAGCCTTTTGCTTTTGCCAATTATTTTTTTTTAGACAGGAACTTCAGAGTTCCTTTATGATCTTTACTATTTTTGCAGCTGAAGTAATTTTTAGGGGAAATAGAATCTCAGTTTAAAAGCAAGACTCTCTCATAATAAAAAGTTAATTCAGCTTATCTTTCTACTAATAAGAATGATTTTTACCCACTATAAGTTCCCAACCAGAAATTTTGCTCTTTGGATCTTTTAATCTGTATTTATTATTTTTCTTACAACATCTATACTGAATGATTCTTAAAATCACAGAGATTAAATTAGACCCAAAAACTTTGATGGAAAACAATGTAGTTTTTGATATTTAGATATCAGATTTTGATATTTAGATATTGCTACAATATTTAGATATTGCTACAAGCCACATGGGAAAGCTAATTGTTTATGACAAAAAAATTAACTGAAAAATTAAAGAATGCTGACACACTATGTTTACTAATGAATTTTTTGGACCCTATTTGTGATAATTAGGTTATACGTAATTATCATGGGAAGATCCCACTAAAGAACTCAGTGAACCCCAAGAATTTTTAAAAAATTTCTTTTAATTTTTCCCATTATTTACAAATGCATATATTAAGAAATTTGGTACTCTTGAATGAATCTTTAAGATCAACAAACCAAAAAGCCAACCCAAAGTTTCAAGAAAAGTTAAACTTCACCTACCTAAGAAAGCTCCAAAAGACACTCTGCCTATACCTGTTTCACAAAGAGGGAAAATGAAAGGATAGATTTACAGAAAATACAGAAGTTATGCAAAAACAAACAAATAAACCCAAACAGGTTAGCTATGCAAAGAGGAAATTAAAAAGATGTTAGTAGCATTAACTGGATTAGTATTGCCTTTCACATGTCAATCAGATTATTTTAAGCAGCAATTAAATCAAAACACTGAAAACAGAGATTTTACATTTGGTCATGTTTTAAGATTGTGACTAGATTGGCACTTTTCTCACATTTCACTTCAAGGTACAACTTGCTGTATAAACAACTTGATCATGTGAATGAAAATTCACTTCAGAAAATGGAACAAAGAAATGACTTAGTGCTCCAATTCTGCTCATTAAAAATACTTTGCATATTAAATTACAATGTATAAACTTGTTATGCAGTTTTAGCCTAAGCCTGCTTAGACATACTGAAAGCCCATGTAACCTATCACAGACACCCTAAAAAGGCCACTGTGTGCAATTAACTCAGAAACATAAAAACTAATTTACTTTTATGAGTCAAAGCTGTAGAACAGTATCAAATTTTTTTACCTAATTTGAGTGCCATGTCATCATATAATTTCTCTGGAAGGAGATGAACAACATCAATGAAATAAGTTTATTTGCCAGTGAAGTCAAGTACTACTGGTCTGGACCATTTTTCCTGATCCATGGAAGTTGTTCTGTATCTTGAATGGCAAACCATCACTTAGGTTTATGCTACATCACATACACAAAAAAGCTCCCTCCCCCAGTTATATTGGAACAGATTAAATAAGAATAAAGCATTAAGCAGAAGTGAGATTAAGAGAAAGGCATTTTCTCAGATTAATTGGTAAATAATGCACAGTAAAATACATCTTTACAAAATCTCATTAAACTGCAGCCTTTTCAGTACTTTCAAATACAAAAAATAGAGAAGGTAAGTCCTTGGGTTGTGAGAAGCCATGCAACCATTTATGCTTGGGCTTGCCCAGCAATTACATGAGCACAGAGAGGAAAACACTGCCCTTTACAGAAAAGTCTGCAAGAAACAAAGTTCCTGTGGTTTTCACACCTTTGTGAACATAATCTAAAAGTGTTTTTCAGAGAACACCAGCAGAAAGGATGGAAGGACTGGCTGTCACCAACACTACAGACTTTCAAAAGTGAAGCTGAAAATCCTGTTTTATGAAGTTCCTGGAATTCTGGACTCAAGTGCAAGTATCTGTTCTTGTTTGTTCCTTTAATTTGTAATCTGACTGTGGAGATTCAAAAATTCACTCAATTATCTCTATGAACGCGTCTGTGCACCAGTGTCAGAGAAAACAAAAGGGTGCCCTGGCAAACCTGAAATAATGTACAATATGGGTACCAAGCCCAGCAGGGTTGTTTCTTCACTAAAATTTGACTCCTGAGAAATCTGGAAAGTAACAGAACACCTGGGACAGGCAGTGAGGCATTTACTGATTAATTAAGTAATCATAAAATGCACACACACTATTCTAGCATTGAACACCTGGGAACTGAGAGAGTGAAAGCAGAATTGTAAGACTTCTAGAAACTGCCATGTAACTCTAAATTCTGCTGTGTGAAAGGACAGGTGAAGGAGGGCAACTCCGTACTCATCAGATCCTAAATGGCAGAGAAGAAGGAGATGGATTCTGCTCCTTGTGAGGCATAATTAAAGTTATGTATATTTCTCTAAGTTACATTTGCAAAATCACACAGAGAATTTTTTTTACTAAAGGATAAGTTGATCCAAGAAGAAATAGGTATTATTTTGATGTTCACATTCTTGACGGCTAAGATTTGCAGTTCAAATGTGTTCTTTCATCTTGTGAACTATAAACAATCAGAACCTTAAGACACAGCATGGCATACCAAAACTTAAAGCAAAACAAGCTTAATACAAGCTTACTATAATCATGATGCAATGGTTCCTACATAAGGTACCTTTCCTACAAGGCAGCTGCATCACTCCCTAACAATACTTCAGCAATTTTAGCTTTGTGAGTTAGACCTAACAAGGTCCACTTGGTCTGGTGTACAAAATAATGCACCAATTCAGTGAAAGATCCTGATATTTTACAAATCGTATCTATTTTCAATAGTGCAAATCTCAAAGCTAATTTAAGGTATGCAATTTGGACTGTCAATATCATACCAAGGATGGAAAAGTTATGAGTGGTTTGAGTAAAGTTTACCATCTGGATAAACCATACTAACAGGATAAAGACTGTAGAATTCTAGGAGAAAAGTATAAGAGAGTATTTTAACCCAACATTAATTAGGCCTAATTTGAACTCAGTTGTAGTTCTTACAAAGAAAGCTGCATTTCAAAACACCACCTATTCTTAATTGAAAAATAAGGAAGAAAAAAACATTATTAAAAATACAAAACAGTTCTTTGCTAAAAGACTTTTACTCACCAAAGTATTCATTTAGAAATGCAAGAGAGGCCACATAGCAGCCAAGACTGAGGAATTCAGCCACCACCATTAACCAGTGCCATGTTCGTATGGTCAGTGCAACCATCAAAAGCTCAGTCAAGATCAGGGCAGTGAAGGAAATGGCAACGACGTGTACGAATTCAGATTCAAAAAGCAGCAGGGCTCCGTACATCAGAATACCACCTGGATAGGGTGGAGAGGGGCACAACGTTGGCAATACACTCTGCAGTAAAATTTCATTGTACCAGTTTTCACAACTGCATGCTCAATACTTGATTGCTCATTATGAAAATTTGTCCAGCATTTGTTTATAACATTGATCTTTCTTAAAAAAGGATATTTACTGTACTTTGTACATGTGAAATAAGCCAGCCAAAGTAAAGCCATACAGAAATAAAACTATTAGAAAATTAAACACCTTTTAGTGCAATATATCTGATGAGCTGTTAATTAACCTCATTTTGTCAAGTGCTGCAAATAAATGAGATATTGTTGAAAGTGTAATTACTTTTAACTGATTACATAATTCAGATTTCTTCAACAGTACTTCTGTCATTCAATGAAAGAAAACTACTGTGTAAATACATGCAATGTGATAAGCACTCATTAAAATTTTTCTGGATTAGCATTTAATTAAAATCATGTCCTTGTTTAGGTGACACGCACCAATAAAAATACCAGTCACATTGTGTTTTGAATAGGCCTGGAACACTACAGGAATATCGATTTACGAGATAAACAGAAAGCAATATATATAACTGCTGATGAAATGTTAAGCTTTGGGAATTCAACCTGCAGCTGAAAAACAATATTGCTAATAGCAGACAAAAATTTCCCAGTTCAGCAAAATTAGGACTCTCTCCTACCTTGATAAATACTGATTAAAACCCAGATGAGGAAAGTCTTAAATGACAAAGATCTTCCCTAAGGGAAACATGTGAGAGGACAGTTAAACACAACTTTAAAAAATAAATCTACTCAGCTCATATATTTTTAATAGTTCATTGCTAGAAAAACATTTTACAAATAAAATAAGCAGTATTTGAAGTGATAAAAGCTACAAAGCTTCTACTTGTTTTAATGATTCTTCGTTACAAGAAGAATCGCACAAAGTCTAAATTTGGGAGTAAAAAGTTAACCCTTAAACAGAAGAGATACTCTAGCTTGCAATGCTCCGTCTGGTCTTCAGAATGATAAGTACAGTAAGATTCACTTATTTTTTATTTGTAAAATGTAGTTTCAAAACAACTACAGCATTGTGTACCTAGTGACCAAAACATTAAGAAAATCTGCAGTTCTTTACTAGTAACTTCTGAATGTTAGATAAACTGCACATTTACTTTCATAGAATACATTTATGATGACTACAGCAAATTTTCATCAAGTAACTGTTACCAAATAAATTTTAAATCTTTTGATTGTGAATGATACAGACTGAAACATATGCAAAAACCAAGGAATAAATACCATACATATTATATGACTCTTGCATTCTGTGAGGGTACTGATGAAATATATTAGAACAGAAGAGTTGAATGGATAC
>WEIU01009097.1:0-80838 GCA_013389925.1 Aegithalos caudatus
AAAAAAAAAAAAAAGTATTTCTCCTAAACTAGTAGGTTGCTCATTTCAACTAGGGCATGATTTACTCCGGTTGCTTTCAACCTGTATCCCAGATGACTGACAAGCAGCTGCTATAGAAGGAGCATAAAGAAGAACAGCTAAGCTAGTTTTTTTTTTATAGTGGTACCATCAAACTAGACTGTCAATACAATTAATGATCTGGAGCCAGAGATAAAAAAAAAATTTGGATTAACCTTGTCACAGTGGAAAAACTGTCCCGCCTGTATTCAAGAAAATGTTGAAAAAAAATTAGCTATTCCTTTGATTCACCACTTAAGGCTTATAGTGTTTTTAATCATCTATTTCCAGCCTATGTACACCTGGTTAGCAACCAGCTCCCCATCACTTTCTGTCACATCCAATAACNTTAAAATTTATTTATTACTTAGAGTTTCTCCCCAACGTAAAGAAAACCAAACTTTGTTCATTACAAGATATTAAAACTTCTTCTCTGAATGAACTAGTTATATGCATGCTTGGATATGAAGAGAAATTTTCATTTTTTAAATTATCTAAGTATGATTCTAAAGTTGAGCTAATTCATTAAATACTGATTCTGAACTGAAAAATCTGCATAAGACTCATGTAACAAAGACCAGGTAAAAACAATACATATAAAGATGATATTTAAAAAAAAAAAAAAGTATTTCTCCTAAACTAGTAGGTTGCTCATTTCAACTAGGGCATGATTTACTCCGGTTGCTTTCAACCTGTATCCCAGATGACTGACAAGCAGCTGCTATAGAAGGAGCATAAAGAAGAAAAGCTAAGCTAGTTTTTTTTTTATAGTGGTACCATCAAACTAGACTGTCAATACAATTAATGATCTGGAGCCAGAGATAAAAAAAAAATTTGGATTAACCTTGTCACAGTGGAAAAACTGTCCCGCCTGTATTCAAGAAAATGTTGAAAAAAAATTAGCTATTCCTTTGATTCACCACTTAAGGCTTATAGTGTTTTTAATCATCTATTTCCAGCCTATGTACACCTGGTTAGCAACCAGCTCCCCATCACTTTCTGTCACATCCAATAACACTCATTTCTTTTCAGCTGCCATGGGCAACTTTAGAGGCTCTTTTTGTTGCTGCTTCTTGTCAGAAGTGTAATGGCTTATGCCCAGAGACTGCTTTTCTCCCAGGACATAATGCCTGAAAGTATTAGCACCCAAAATAGTCCTTGAAGATTTTGAGGAGACATATTTCTGTTCCTGGGAGTCCTGAGCTTATTTTTGGATTGTTGGTTCAGGTGAAGGATTGCTTGCATATACTGCTCAATAGTGATTCACCACTTTCAGAGAAACAGCAATAACTCAAATGCATTTGCTCCATGCACCCACACTTTTCATAATTGATAAGCTTAAAGGGGAAAAAGAAATTCCAGCAAGCCATTATTTTGTCTATTATATTAGAAAAAACTACAGGGAAAAAAAAAAAAAAAAAAAAAGGAAAAAAAATTTTAGGTGCAAATCTGACCCCAAATTCTAGCTGTCAGTAAATATCTCTGACACATATTATAACAAACCAGGCTGACAGAAGGACTGAGGTGCTCTTCATTTCCAGGATGCTGCCTCTCCGAGTACACTTTGGTCTTGCCTCTCCATTTATATCAAGAGAGCTTTTACCAGCAGATATTGGATGTGATTTTAAAAGCACATCATGACAACTGTCCATTTCCTTCCTAATTTGTAGCTTCAACGATACAGCAAATTTAATTGCCTCTTTTGAGACCATGAAAAATGAGAGGAATTACTGTTCATCTTGTATAAGAAGAAAATATTACTTCTTAAATATAATACTTGATTTTTTTTTGTCACTCATGTTTACTTTTTGATTAGGAAATCTGAGCAGGGTATCTCTACTCTTCCACTAAAACACCCCTGGGGGTCATGTTTCGCAAATCACATAACAAAATTGTTTTTGTAAAGAGCACATACTACCCATTAATAAAGCAGATGCTGGGACTGGGACACAGGTGCAGCTCTCCTACACATAAACACACAGACACACACCCTTCCTGCATGCTTTCAGTGTTACCATGTCACTGCACATCATCCCTGTCTTTGGTTATTCAGGCTGTTGAATTCATTTGTACTTCGGCTGCTTCACGGGGATGCACCAGACTATGTTAGGAAGGCTGTCATTCCCATCAAAACAGGGTGGAGTCCCTTCCAGTGCTCCCCAAATATTGGATTAATGGTGAGGATCAGCAGAAGATGATTCAGCAAGGCACTCTTCCACCTTGGGTCAGAAATTTACTTATTGACGTCTCTTAGACTTTCACTCATTCCCTCACTTTCTGTTGAAGAGATTGTAGTCCTTTAGACACATCAGGAAAATTCCCAGTGCTCAGCATCTCTCAGGAGGTATAACTTGTAATATCTTTACCATTCTCTCAGTCTTAGGATGGAAAGTCGCCACCCATGAAAGCTGGATTTGGCATTGGGCAAAGGCCAATGCAGAAAACAGTGTTTGATGTCACATCTTCCACATCCTGAGCTGCAAACTGCCCCTTTCAGCACTGCAGTTAAACACGTGCTTATATCCTATTGACTTTCTAGCACTTAAACTTAACAGCTTGGCTGAATCGGGGTAGACTTAAGCAAATGATTAAGTGCTTTTCTGTATCAGGTGTCAGTTGAAGAGGAAGTATTTGTCTTCCCTGCTTTTGATATTCAGTTTTACTGTTGAGGAGTTTACATAGCCAGTTCTGTTGCCACAGCCAGGCAACATCTCTGTGAAATACTGTATCCTCTTACAGGTGTGTGTATGTTTTTGTCTGGTTAACCAGCATGGGGGATAGTGCACAAGTGCACAAGGTGGACTGCTTCTTTTTTTCTTCCTTCTAGCACATTTCTCAGGTCACTTCCATTGAGTTACATTTTTATATATTGATTCTGGGGAAAAAAAGTATTGACTGCTTGTTTCAATACCGCCCAGCATAGCTAGATGTAGCAATTTAGCTCTCTTAAGGCAGAAATGAGCAAACTCCCACTGAGACAGCCATCCATTGATTAACATCAAATACTCACAGCCTTTAATGTCATTCTGTACCTAGACTCCTATATTATTAGGCGGTGTCTGGTTCAGAAAACACGGGGATATAAATCCAATTCCATTTTTACCCCCTCCCAAGAGAAGGAGATTCAGAGGTAAAACACAATCCACCTGAAGCATAAATCTGCAACTTAAGGTTAGATGCACAATATCAGACAACAATTTTCCAGTGTAAGCTGTTGAATTGCTTTCCACAGATCTCTCATTTCTCCATCATCAAATGGGTGACTATTGGGTAACATACATCTGAATAAAAGCTTCATACTCTGCTTTGTCTCATGGCGAGTTCCACAATGACAAGAGCATTTCTTTTCATGAGCCTGCCACCAGCCTAACTGGAGGGCTTTTAGGGAAGGGCTAACCTTTGGTATTTTTTAGAACAGTAAAAGACAGTTTGGTTATTCTGATTTGCTCTGAACTAATTTACCAGTATTAATCAACAGAAAAAGCTAGTGGCAGATTCTCTAAAGCAAATATTGCACAGCAGAGTTTCTGTAGTCAGTGAAATACCTGTGCATGTTTCTAAATAACACAGATTTTCCTAGTGGACGAGAGTTGTTTTACTTTTTTTCTTTCTCAACTATTTGATTAACTGGCCATTTCCTGAATAGCATCTCACTGCTGCCTTTACCAGTGAAAGGTGAAGTTTTCCAGGAAAGGTCTATGTACGTGTGATTATTTTTAGCAAGAATGTCTTCTTAACTTCAAATTTCACATGACTTTGACACAGACAAGTAGCTACAGTTGGCAGCCCATGAGCCTGGATTGTGTTAACTCTAAAAACTGTGGGAACTCTCCTTGTGTGTGTATTTTATATAAAGCCAAGAGTCAACACAATGAATTAAAATATAGATTTGAACACATTTTTAGAAAGGTTTGGGTTAAGTCCATTCTTTCCCATTGTGGGTAACAAGATTATGTTACATAATTACTTCATAGGAATAAACTTCATGGATTCAAAGAAGCTAAATTAAGCTTGCTGTGAATTAAAATAGGTTGCAAAACTCCTGAGCCTTTTACTACCTAGGGGAGAGGTCTTGGAATAGCCTTGTAGATGGAATGAAATTGATTATATGTCTAATAAACCTTATCAGAAGTTGATACCTTTATGAAAAGGGCCATATAAATGGGTGCTAGTACTCCAGAGAAACAGGATTTTGTGGCCTGTTAAGCCTCTTTCATGAACTTTGTACACAGCATACGTTGTATTGAAGTGATACTCAGGCAGAGCAACTTGCTGTCGTTGGCTATAGAGAGAGTTAAAATATCAATAATTTGATTAATAAGTGCTGAGTTGACATACACTTAGGTATTTTAATATACATGAAATATTTTTATATTGCATATATTTTAATTATACATGAAATAAGTATATCTACAAAATACCCATTGCATATCTATACCTTCATCTACCAGTGTCTCACATCACTGCATACAGGCACAGGATGCAGTAAATGGCAATATCTCCATCTGCAGCTTCTTGCTCATAACTGAGAGTAGGTTCTGTACCTGTGCCAGTGGGAGGAGTGGGCCCAGTGGCTTGGTATGATTCCTGCAGTGTGGCTAATGAATGTAGTGGGTTGTGGCCACCATATCTGTGTGCCTCTGGCTGGGTATCCAGCCTCCTAATGGCCTGGAGAGCCCATGGGAATGAACATACACAGGGATTTTCCTGGACCAGCACTGTGGGAACTATATGCAGGATGCTGCACATGCAGGAAAAATGCTCTTGGGGTGTTTGCAGCCAGCCTAGGCACACAGGAAGGTATGAGCAGGGAAAGGCATTCCTCCTGCTGCACTTTTTCCATGAGCAGATGAGTAAATGAGACAGCTCTGCTTCAAACACCTCAGCTCAGCTTCTGGCTTCGCAATCCGATTTTGTTTTCCGTAACATTAAATAGCCTAGACTGCCTAATTGACACGTAACCCCACACAGTTAGAAAGTTTAATAGAGCAATGGATCTAGGCAAATTTAGCCCCTAGGTTGCTAATTTGATTCAATATCACTTTGTCATTAACTCCTCTGAGTTTTATGGATTTAAATAGTTTCTTCTCCAAATGTGAGTAGTACAGAGACTTTAGTATTACATATTTGACTAATTTAATAATCAGCGTGGCTGGATTTCAGCTAAATATCATCTGAGTGCAAAACAGTATAAATCAGTCTCTCAGAAAATGTTAACTTTGGAGGAGAAAAAATGTGAGACACTTTGAGGAAGATTTCCAGTGACATAGATTGAAGGAATACTTTCCTAACAGGGTATTTACAGGGAAGAACTCCAGCATTTCATCATGTGCACAGCTCAGTCTTCCTTTACGAGCAGATACTGTGAATGGATTTTGCTGGAGTGGGTCCTAGAAAGAGTTAACATTCCCCCTGACTGGGGGAAGTCCACAGCTGCATCCCCTAAGCACAGGGATTTCCAGTCTCTGGGCTGACCCAGCTGTCAAGAATTAAGTAGTTCGTCAGCACTCTGTAAAAGGGAGGTGCTCAGAGGGGTCAATTTGGCTCCTCTTAGGGGTTAGATGTTTTGTGAGGGACAGCAAGGGAAAACAAGAGTTAAAAAGAAAAATACATTCATTTTCTTGCTTTTTTCTCCCTTTAATAGCTTCAAACTTTTCAAAGTGCTTTCATATTTCCTTTTTGAGCTTCTATACATGGGCAGATAGGATGTATGTTTGAGTTAGCCTGTTAGCACTATTAAGCAAAGAGCCTCTTTCTCAAGTCTTTGTCCTATTAGGGAGTAAAGGGTTCCCAGGCAATTCTCCTCTTAAAAGCTGGGCAAGTTAGTCACAAATTTCTCTTTGGTGACCATGATTTGTCATGAATCATTGAGGTAGGTTGTTATAAAATTGAGTGCTCCTTCCATCAAATAAAGTTGTTTTTCTTCTTCAGGTCTAAAAGCTGTCCGGTGTAATTTTCAAAGACTTGATTAGGGAGAAAGCTGCTCTATGTGCAGTGCTCCATTAGAGACTGAAAGTTATCTAAGAAACTACAAGAAAGGCTGAGGAGGGGGAAACTTGGCATTCATTTGAAAGATTAAATCTGGTGAATTAAAGGAGCTCTCCTACTACAAAGAGAGGTTGCTTAGTCTGTAATGAGCTGTAGTAGCAGAAAAGCTTTATCATGATTTGATGAAGGGTATTTTGAAGAACAGCATTAGAAAGTAGTCCTGTTAGCTCCTGTTGTGCTCTGGCATTGCTTGGCTGTGGTGTTTGTACATGTTACCTGATCAAATAGCTTCAGCTAGCTGAGTCTGGGTCTTCCCAAATGGGCAATCACATAACTCAGTCCTACAAAAGTGATAATTTATTGAGGGCAACAGATTTGTATCAAATCTGTGAGCTTATTTATTTTATATGAAATAGGGGGCCACCATATGCTAGCAGTAGTAAAAGGGCACCCTTAAGCAACTCTGTTTACACAACTATTGCTATGTCAGGTCTTCTTTCACCACAGTAAGGACTGAATCACAAATGCTTGTTTTGAGACAAGGCTTCTACTTTGTGGCAAAAAAGAACATTTCTCCCGCTGCATGATGTGTATATTCACATTCCTATTATGTGTTTCTAGATGATTATGGAAAGTTTTTCTTGGATTCAGTCTTTTTTCTACTTTAACCTGTGCATCAGAATCCCAGAGCTATAACCTCACTTGCTTTTACTGGGTAAATGCTTGACACCAGAAGCCCACTTTGACTGTACAGCAGACTCAGGAGGAAAACAGCATCTAGCAGAATACTTTTTACAAACAAATTGAATAACCAGACAAAAGGGTCAAGGCCAGCCTTACAAACAGCAGAAGTTTCTAAACCACTGGTGTACAGGAAGTGGTTCCTTCTTGCACAGCAGAGGTACAAGCTATTGAGTGCCTAACACTACTTGCAGTTGCCTGCATCTTTCTAGCTGGTCCTTGTTCATATCAATATCCCCTTACTGAACTTTGTAAAAGAGTCAGGGAATAGTAATGTTTCCTAAGGACAGAATCTACTTGTGAAAGCCAGGAAACACTCGAGAGCATTTTGTCTCTATTGCTTATGATGACTCTATTTTTTGCTCTTGCACTACAGAGATGTGTTTTTCTAAAACAGATTTTTTTTCTTTCTAAGGTGCAAAGTGGCCTTTTATTTAAAAGAACCAAAAAGCACCCCAGAAAGCCACAACCCAGCTTTAGAAGGCCAGACTAAGATTAATCTCATGTGCTACTAGGACCTAACAGACATTGATGTCTTAGAACCACCTGAGGTAGAAGGGCCAATAGACTTTTAATGGACATCTTTTTAAATGTTAGGTCTACTAGAGCTGTTAATTACCAGCTTAACCACCAACTTTTGTGTTTTTAATTAGTAAAGAATGACAATTTCTTTCTTCATAGGACAATGAAATATATTTTATAAGGCAAACAGCAGCTGCAGGGTGTGGGCATGGCTATTATAAAATAATCGTGCCTGCAGGGGTCAGGGAGGCATTTGGTTCTGCCTCGTGCCTCTGAAGAACCGTAGGGTACAATTGTTGTGTGATGGTAGCCTCCCTGTCATTTTATATTATTTAACAAATTCCACTACATTGTCTTCAAGCTCTGCCTTGAGGTTATTGTGAAGAAACTAAAATATCTGCCATGCTGACTGCATCAGCAGTTTGCCTCCTTTTTGAGTTTACTGCAGCAATCAAACAGGCATGGGTCTGTTTGTGATGTGGGGTGGGGGAGAAACATTACAGAGTTATGCAACTTAATGCTCAAATCCTGTTAGAAGGGCAGTCCTACATGTCAAGAGGCACATAAATTGGGCAAGACATAGACTAATTTATTAGCACCTTAATCTGTCAGTTATCTTCTTGCCACAATACTTGTTTTACACAAGAAGTGATTACAGTGCTCCTTTCTATTATTTAGAATCTCAGCTTTTCTCACAGACCGTTGTGCTTTATATGTTTCAGCATAGTCAGTTAAGTAATATATTTATTTTAACTTGTACTTGTTCAAGAAAGACACCCTATCTTCATCTGAACCTATCAAATGAGCCTTTTTTGGCTGTAATAGTTTGTCCAGAGGTAAATCTTCATCTGTGGTCAGGTTTTTTGGCATTTTGCCAACTGAATATTTGAACCTCCATATTCTACCTCACTCTGTATTGCCTTTTCTTTGCTTTTAGAAAGCCTTTTCAATGAGTCCACTCTTCAGTCATCTTTTGAAAACTCTAATTAGATGGAGCCCACTGCTTTCCCTGCTCCCCCACTTTGAATCACTTTTCATGTCTTTGTCCTTAGACCTATTATTCCCATTACAAGTTAATTATTTCATTTTGATTTTATAGCATCTGTCAAACACTCTAGGCATTTTCCATAAATTATATCTGCAAGCTTCAACTGAAAGCTTAACATAAACAATTTAGAATAATTCCATCTAATAATAATCACTCTCAAAACATGTATCACTGTTTCTTGCCTCAATATAACAGCGAGGGTAATTGAACTTATATTAATAGCTCTCTACTTGTGGTAAAAAAAAAAAAAAAAAAAAAAAAAAAAAAAAAAAAAAAAAAAGTGTTAATAAAAGCTCCTCCTTGTATTATTCTGAATCTTATGGAGTTTTGGAGTCTTCTTACTAACTTCAGCCATTTTTATATTAGACAAAATCAAATCCTTACAAACCATGTTGAGAGTAAAATTTCAACTATTAGTAGCGATGTTGAAGGTTTTGTGGACTAATGAGTATTCTAGAAATTAGATCTCATCTATATCTGCCCAAGGTGATGAAGCACTGACAAAGCAAACTCCGTATTATGAAACATATTTTTTTAACCTTATTAAATAGCAAATTAGAAAAATACTTATACTACCATAATGAGTTTAGTGAATATCTGAGTATTGGTAGATCATTCAGAATTATAAAATCTGTCCAAATTAAATAAAGTGCCTAATAAATATTGTAACCAGTTTTCTCTATTGCTGAGTTATTGCAAACCTGGTTTTTGATTAAATGGGGTAGGATATGATGATAGTAGTCAACACTGAAGGATCTGAACACTTCTCAAATGTTGGTGACTGTTTTACTCACAGGAAGCAGCAGAACATGAGCCTGATTTCAGGACTCGAGGTGATTTTATAGAGAAATTAGAACATTGGCAGGAACAGAACTTCCGGGTCATCATATCCACTCTGCCGCTAAAACAGCAGCAGCAGCAGCATAAACCCCCATCAAATTCCATCTTTAAATCAGCTGTTTTGCTGCATTAGAAATCCTCATTTCTGTAGTGACTGAAAGATCTTTCTGTCTTAACTTTTCAGTCTAGTTTGCTGCTGTTTGTTCTTATACCAGCTGTGAACCAGAACACTGAAATCTCAGCTCTTGATCAGGTTGATGCCTTTGATGAACCATAATCATAAGGATGTTAATTTTCAAATAAATAAACAATCTCAGCTTTCTTCAGCTTCCTGAGAAGGCTACTTTCATATCACTTCCTAGCCCTGCTAAAACCTTTCTGTATACTTTTTGCATGTGAATTAACCTTTCTTGAACATGGATTATACAACAAAGCAGAGTAATTTCTATCTATGCTTTGTACTTTACACAATGAAATTTATACTTCTCCAGTTTTTCTGGAAAGACTAAAGCTTACATATCCCAGACATGTTTACCTTTTTCATAATAACTGAGCATCGAGTAATTCCTGGATACTGTGAGACTTATTTAAAATAGGCAATATCTACTTTTCATGTTCTGGTCCAGAAAATTCCAGCCTATAATGGTAATTAAATACTAATCCTTAAATATGTGAGCTTGTGACTTGTTTATTTTCACCTGTGAACGGTATGGCAAAGCTTGGAATATGACCGTGAACTCTATAACTTGCATTTTGTACTACGACCACAGGACTCACCCTCCACTTACTGCAATCTATAAATGAGTTATTTTGCCTGTGATCAAGAAAGTTTTATGTTTGAAATGATAGTCAGATAAAAGTAATCCATTTCTTAACTAGTAAAATTCATTCTGTATTATCATTTTCTGATTGCAAATATACTTTATGTAAACTTATTAGGAAATGGATTTTGCCCCAAAACAAATGTTCACTACAAAGAAATTAAAATGAGCTAAAATAAACCCCAAAGCTAAGTAAGAAAGTAGGTTTTAATTCTCAAAGGATTTATTTTTATGCTGTTTACACTAACATTTAGTCCAGTTTGACTTGATTTGTTACTTTGTAGTTGCTTTCTGTCACATTTTAATCCATGTTTTACACATTAAATAAATGAACTTTCAGTGGTATGTAGGAGATGACAGCTATGATCAGACTCATTTCCGATACACAGACTGCCATTAAAACACAGGTTTAAGTGTAGAGCTTTTATTTACTTCCTCCAAGCTAAAGTAGTCCTTTAAAAAAGAAAAATAAAATTACAAAGAAGAAGATATTCTTTGTAAAAAATGCTTTGCAATTATGTATCCTCTTTCAAAAAAAAATTAAATTAAGAGGAAAAAAAAGGAGGGTATTATATGAAAACTGCATTCCAGACTTGATCTCAGATCTACAATACAGATCTACTGACTATTTCTAACATATGTATTTGTAACTTCTTGTTAAACTGAGATATTTCAAGTCCTACTTCTTTCACTGGTGATTTCCATTGGTTGTTTGACTTGAACAACCTTTAACTCTCATGATCTGTTGTCTTTTTGGGAGATACTGTGCAGAGGTCATCATAAGAGGGGGCTGATCTGTACTGGATGGTCCAGCATCTGCTAAGAAATAAAAAAAAAAAAAACATGTTGTGAGAAAGGAAGAGAAACTTTGCCTTCTAAAGGAAAGTAAAAATCCTAAAATATTAGGTGAGAAGAGACTTGAGAATACAACTGATGCAAAAAGGGTGTACAGAAATCATGCACTGTTTTTCTTTTAAAGACAATAGATTTAAATAATTGTTTCTATCTCCAAAGATTGTGTTAGTGCCAACCTTTCTGGGGAAGTCACCTGTCTCTGAAGTGCTGCCATCTGTTTATGATTTTGCTCTAACATTAAATTACCAAGTAGGAAAGGAAACCAAGTAGAACAACTGCATCTGAAACAGGGAGAAAAATACGAATTTGCAGAATTAACTAAGGATTGGGAATTCTAGTCTGTTTACCATGATATAAAGTTTAACTTACTAAAAATAGAGAAGTTAAAATCTGAAGGAAGATCTCAGCTCTCATGCTACATAAGAGAGTCATGTGGTCCAACTACTGTCCTGTTGTGAATACTCTCTAGAGATTCCCATAGTTCTACTTAATCTTACTCCCTTAAGTGCCTTAGTAGTTCCTCTTAGCACAGCACCCTTGGTCATGAAGGAACTGAGGACAAACCCCCTTCTCTGTTTTTTTCCCTGCCACATTTTCAGCCTACATTGTAAGGAACCACATGGGGCTTCTTACCACAAACACAGGAGCACACCAGGTGAATCTCCTTTCTCACTACAAAGGGAAACAGAGATCTTGTCATTAGGGCATTGAATGAGGCTTGGGAGACTGGGCTCACTTGGTGTACGACCTTGGTAAGTCTTTTAGTCTCTTTATGCCTTGGTTTCTAAGCTGTACTACCTATCCACTCACCAAGGAATTTGAAGCATAGTGGCAGAGCATGCCTATCACTGAAGAGTAAAATACAGTGGTCCAAAGCATTTGGCCACTGCACCCTCAACACTGAAGATAAAGATTAAAACTTTGACTGAAAATTTTGTTCTCATGTTAGGGAAGTTATATGTTTGCTTGCAGTAGGGCAAATCTTTCTCCCCTCAGTATTTTTCAAGGCAGAACTTCCATTTCCTTGGGCTGGTCTGCAGTAAAAAAAATTGCTGTTAGTCTGACAGTTTGTTTCCAACTGCTGCAAGCATGTCATTAAATGCATCTTCCTAAACCACATATCAGTTTTCTTGACATCTGTCATACAGCTTAGATCATCATTTTTCTGCCTTATGAGGAATCATACTGTAAGCATTCTTTCATTACTTTTAGTTTCATGTCAAAAAGAATCATATAGTTATTTTAGGCATGTCCAGCTTTTCCTACTAATGGTGACCACAGAACTACAAACACACACCCTGATAATCCTATCTTTGCATCACTTTTCTGGTTACTGAAAAGCTTCAGAAAGACAAACGTGGGCTTTGCATGACATCATCTGTACATATTGCTAACAGATTGCTGGACAATCCAATAAAGAAGTCAGTTTGCTCTTACCAGTCTATTTCTGTTCTTTGTTCCCATGATAGATGGGACTCTCTTAAAATGTTCGTAGCTAGGCTCTTCAGACTGCTGCTATTTATTCTTTGTCCTTTTTCTCTTCTGCTCTTTTTTCTTGCAAACTCTCTGGTTAAGTAATTAATTGCACTATTGTCTTTTGGTTGCCCTCACCTCTGAGGCTGTTTCTATACTGTAAATATCTGTGTCTCTCTTCCACTTTTATATGTGCACTTTCATGTTACCATCTAAAATCTGGCATCACGCTTGACAGTAATTCAGATGTCAGTTTGGATTGAAGCCATACCTGGGAGGATGTGCATTTGAAGTGGCAGGGAGCAAGTGACTGATAATGAAAATAAGCATTTATTTTGTCAGAACCTCAGCAGATCATTTATTGGAGAGCATTTTCTAATGAGTGCCACCCACACCAGATGTGTCATTAGGGATTAGATCATATACCTAAGAAATGTGTTGGTTGATATCCAAAGAAATTTGAGGGAACGAAAGTAGATTGAACAATTTTCATCTAGATAGTGGGTCAGGGACCTCAGGTATCCATATCCACATTAAAACTTCTGACTGTGTTTTTATATACAGAATGTAATTGGTACAATATAATGATCTGATTAAGACTTGTGGGTTATATCTTTTAAAAACCTTGGCCTCCAGGATTCCCACTGACTTTTCATTTCCATATTGCTCAGTAGAATAAACAGGTATTTTCCTAAAATTCCAAATGTGGATACAACCTTGTCTTCAGTCTGTATGTGTGTCTGGGATTTGCACAGCTTTTCTGTCAAAATTATGTTAATATACATAGGGAGATACTATAAAATAAAGTGGTATTATCCTTTCTCTTGCCTCAATTTACTCATTGGCTATTGTTATTATTATTATTATTACAGACATTAGACAATTTTTGGGAATTCAATACTTCCTCCTCTCTAGTTTCTCACTTCCAGAACCTGAAATTTCTTCCTGCTGCCATTTTTCATGTTTTCTTCTCCTTACTGCAATAATGACAACGTCTTCTAGAAGTATCAATGTTCCCCATCCAGACACCAGCTGAACACCATATTCTTCCTACTTCTTTTCAGCTATGGAAATTACTTGATCTTACATGGGCGGCAGTTTTATCTGTCATATGTGGCATTATCATCATTCTCTACTCTTAGCCTTCTCTTTTTAACTTTCAGAAACAAAGCCTGACTTGGAAGTAAAATACCAAAAAAATATATTCTGAATGAATTCATGATACAAAAATAAAAAAATGTGAGTGCGTTGTTGCCAAGTGGAATTCAGAATCATTGTATAAAATATTTCTTCTTAAACATTAATCAGAAATAGCAAGGGAGCTTCTCATAGATTATAATAAAATGTAGAAATGACAATTCTTTATGGCTTAATAAAAGTTAATTTGGGTTTTTTTTCTTTATTCTATTTTTTATAGAGAATTGTGAATTTCAGGAAACCAGTGATAAGTTCAGAGTTTTCATTATAGCTTATGTTAAATAATACAGAAGCCTAACTCTGCATGATTTTGAGACAATAGACAATCTTGCAATCGGTTATCCAAAAGCTCAGCTGGGTTGTTAAACTTTTATGCATTTCATAAAAAGCAGTAAATTTTCCAGTGAAATCAGTGAGAAATTCAAGCCAGGACTGAAACTTTGGACACCTGTTGCTGTTTTTCTGATTTTGTAATCTATAATAGAAAGGTGTAAGATGTAAAGTAGATTAGATGTTCACATAGCTCTTTACACTGGGACAATCAAACATCCTCTGGAATCTGGTCAGAATTCCTAGTTGTGGGATTCTTCAGCTTGCCATTCATGGCAACAAAAGAATCCTATTCCCTGGTTTTACTCAGATGGACAGCATGCTACAGCAAACAGGCGTGTCATGACTTTTCCAGTAATGAGAAAACAAAAGCTATAACTGAGTAAAATGTTAACCTTGATTGTGAGGGGTTAAGGTCTTTAGGAATCAAACATGTGAGAACATCTAGAAGAACTGAATTTTAGAAGTTACAGTATTGCCAAATATCCCCTAATGAATAATGTCAGCCACACCAGGCTGATCATCTTGTTTTTACATTGGGTCCACCCTCCAAACTCTTAATCAGATTTGTGTGTTTGGGTTGGAACCATTTTGAGACTGCCTCCAGTCTATTTCCTAGCCTGTGAGGCACCTAATGCACTTCAGGCTCCCAGAAAAAACAATAAAAATGAGATTCAATAGTATTATCTTGATGTGTCAAGAAACAGTTGAGCCAGAATTAGAAATCTGAGCCTATCAAAATTTATAGGCTGGCTTTTGGATCAGGATTTTTGAACACTTTACAAATAATTCCAATAAACCCCACATTATTCTGATGAAATTTCATTCAGGTAATATTGTCGTTATTAACACCTGGTAAAAAAATAGTAAAAACTATCCCTTAGTTGTGTTTGGGTTTCCATATTTTCATGAAGAGTATACAGGTATTTTAATTTATGCATTTATTTTAATTATTTCCAGGTATTAGAGTTACTGACACTCTTGCCTCTATCCCTTGCAAAATACTGTACATCCATATCCATTCCACATTTTGCTTAAAATCTTAAAAAAGAGAGGAAGAAAACCAGAAATATTCTTTTGCTGAAGGTAAAAATGTGTGAACAGAATGCTGTCTTCATTTACAGTTTCTCTGTTTTTGAAAAGGTTTTAGGAGATTTAGAGAGGTATAGGTATGTGAAAGGACACATCAAAGGTTTGGAAAAACTTAAAAGGATTAAATAGATTAGGGTTCTTTAGTTTGTAAAATAAACTAGTGAGGGGAATATGACAGAGGTCTATTAAATCTCAACCAGCAAGCAAAAGTCATTGGAAAATTATCCTTTATTGTAACTTCCAAGAGAAGAACTAATTGGCCTTGAGAAATGGCAGGGTCAAAACAGCAGAAAGTGATGTATGGCAGAGAGGTTTCACCATAGGACACTTTGGACATGAAAAGTTTGTACCCCATTTTAAAAAGTCGTGTAGAGATACTACTGGAAGGAAACTCTTTTGCATTATTCAAACACAGAAATATTTCCTCTAGCTGGGAAAGTGTCTAAACTTCAAAAATTGCTGGGTGCCAAAAGATTGTATCACAGAGAGGGATGCTGTGTGTTTACCCTGCCAAGGCATGTTTGGCACTTTGGCTGCTGTGGCAGGCAGGACAGTGAGCTCAGGGCACGGCAGGGTACATCCCAGAGGCTTGATGGAGTGACAGGCAGGGCTGGAATCCTGCCCCCCCTGACTTGAACTGCTGTAATGGAACAGAGTCGGTGAAACCAAGAAGAGGTAAAGTCTGTATGAGAGGAAGCACAAGCCTTGTAACAGACTGACTCTGGAAACCAGCACAGAAGTCAATGATCATGGTTACAGGCAACATGAAATGTACAGTAGGGAAGGGCTCTGTTTATGACTGGGATCGAGTTTTTTATATAAGATAAGTGTTTGTCACTTTATTCTCAACAAATATCTTTATTCTGTCTAAATCTAAGTGAAACTCCTCATTGACCAATGGTTTTATTTTCTGCAGTGATCCTCTTCACCGATGCCTACTTAAAAATTGCATTAGATGATCCTTGCTTCACATTTATCATTCTGTGCATTTTATGGTTATAACAGTCAAGGGTAGCAGCGCCAGGGACTGTGTAATATTTTGAGGAAGTGGAGAGAAAAGCAGAAAATATATTGGGGTTTGGAATGGAGCTCCTGCAGAGAGCAATGACTAAGAGCCCATAAATATTTCCTGTTGGTCCAGCAGCTGCAGAAATTAGTAAGGTTTTCCCCACCCATTTATTTTAATCCTTCACAGTGCCATCCCTTCTCCATGAACTGTATTTAAAATGTAAATAAAAAGAAAGCTTTTAGGAGATTTAACTATTTCCCTTGGTATTTAAATTATTCAATTATAACTAAAGCTATTAAAATACAGTTAATTAAAATGGTTAGATTGTTTTTCTTTGCACTGATCACAGCATTGCCCTACTTCTCCCTCTAGCTGTTTAATTCCTATTAAAAATGATAATGCTTTGCTTTATTCATTAATGCAGTAACCTTACGTACATTCTTCAAGTGATCTCTTTGGTACAAACTGTGCTGGATTTCTTCTTTTCTAGCAGTGAAGCAGAAATTTTCCTGTAGTCTTTGGAGGTTTAATCAGCAGTAAGAGGACTTAGAATTTAAACATTAGCACTACCAAGTCATGAGAAATAGCACAGCTCCCAGTAAAAGCTTTGGCTTAATTTTGATGCAGTATAATGTCATTAGGGACAATAGGAGAACCCTGGAGGTTAATAAAAGGTAGAACCTAAATAAAGGTTTCATAACTGACAATATAAAATTGCTAATTCTACACTTTTAAGTATTTTATCTGAATAGTTTCACAACACTCTGTTGGGAATAGTGATCGAGATGAAGGCTAAGGGCTAAGTGCCTTAAAATATGTGAAAGAAGCAAAAGCAAGTTCATCTCATCTAATCTTTATCTTCACAGACAAGGAAACAAATCTACCCCTTTGGTTTTTTGGCATTCACATTAGTACATTAAAATCCTCCTTTCTCCCTCAAGATCATAGAGACCTTCCTTATGAGGCCCTTGTCTCCTTTTGGAGGAAAAGTTATAGTGAAATGAGGGGATGTTGATAGCCTCTCTTTCTCACTGAAAAACGGGGTTTTCTAAGGCAGACTCCAAAGGAAGCTTCTTTCAGCTGTTTGGGTGGCTTTGCAAGTTTCTGCGGAGTACAAGTGTCTGTGAAGGACAAAGGATGTCAGGGGGCTCCTGTAACAGTAATGACATCAAGTCAAGGGGAGTACAGTGGTCCAGGAGGATCAGGGCTTGGTTATCTTTGATCACCAAAGCACTGGGGAATTATACATGTAAGGCCACGTCCACAACACTGATTTCTTCCCTCCCTTGTTGGGGAAGGCTCATAGGGAGGGCTGTGCATATGTTTGGTAAAGAAGGAAGAGTGATCCGTGTTGTTCCGCCTCCACCAGGGGTGTCTGCACAGAGGGAGGCCATACGACCTGGGAATATTACAGTCTATGAATTGACATTCATAGGCTCTTGTTGAAATCCAGCTCCACTGAAGCAGGAAGCAGAACTGTTTTGGATTTCAAATCACTCATGCTTATTTCCATGTAATATCAGTTTCACAAGAAGGTAGTTTCTCTTCCGTGTTTCTCAAGGGCATTTAAGGCTTCAGGTATTGTTACAGCCCACAAGCCTTATAAACACCATTTGCCAAATACAGGATTGCCCGAAATAAGGCTGCTGTTGTGGACCTATTGAGGTCAACTATTGAGTGTGTCTCCTGCTGTGTGAAAGAGAACATGTAAGCATGGGGTAGTGGTAATGAGAGAGCTCCAGGCTGCTCAGCATCTGCATGACTGGGATGGGAGGGCTAAAAATCTAATCTGAAGCTTCCTGATGTAGCACATGGGGACAGAAAAGGTGCAAATAGTGTAAGTTTAATTTCAGCTCTGAACAAACTTAGGACCAGCTCTGTTATAGTTATAGTTGCTGGAAGAATGATGAAAATGTAGGTGTTCTTGCTGATTTTTTTAGACCTGTTATCTGCAGTAGGTATTGCTGATTATGAAACACAACCACTGACTGTAACAGGAGTCTAAGTGGAGAAATATATTCTGTCTGCAGTAACCCAGAGGACTGCAAGCACAAGGCCTAGCCAGAATTTGAAAACCTCATGACTGGTTTTTCAGTCCATGTTAAACCAGTGACTTTTAGCCTAAGAAAGACATGTTTGTTTCCTATAGCTCTACATGTCTCTGTGTTGTATGGCTTTTATTGTAACCATTGAGATCTCAGTGCAATATAGTATGAATAGGAACATTTACTTAGCCTAACTCTGTATCTGTCTTTCTCTAAAAGTTAGATTTTCACACAGTCAAATCCAAATATCCCCTGCATGAAAGTTTCAGAAATTTTACTTATTGTTTTCTAAGGGTTTGCATGTGTCTGAATCTTTGGGAGTCTTAAAAACAACTATCAGTGGGACAACTTCCAGGACTTACTCCAAGTTTCAAAGAGTTGGAAATTGGAGGTTTCTATCATCTCAAATGAAAGACACTGTTGACAGCTTTAAAGGAAATATTTTTCTTAGTTGAAAATTGATTTGTCAGTGAAAGATAGTTGATGCTTATATGCTCTGTAATGTTATATAATACTTAAATCGTTTAATAGGTATCTCAAGTTCTGTTTACATTTTGTTCTCATTGTAATTGAAGTTCTTATCCAAGGACTTTAAATTAGTCTAAGGGATCAGTCAGTACTATAAAACAAACAAGTTATTTAAAAATATAAAACAGACTATGGATGTTTGCTTGTTCATTCAGTGGAGGCTCCTGCAGAGATGTCTCCTTCCTAACCTGTGATGAGGTTGTGTGGATGGAAAGGGAATTGCTGCTTTTAAAGTGCTTTCTTTTCATTCACACAAACATTTCCTGAAGGATTTCATGAGGGATTCCTTCTCCTTCCTTTCTAGGCCATCAAAGTTGCAGTTGCTATCAACACTCCAAGATTTTTGTTCCCTGATTTTGTCAGCAGGACTGATTCAGCTGGGACTGTGCTGGTGGAAGCTTAGCTCTTTCTTGTATTGCACATTACATGTCATATCTTCTTTAGCAAAAGGACTAGCAGAAGCAATTTAAATACTTTGTTTCCAGAGAAGAAATTATAATTGTTTTGCTGAGGGTATATCACTAAACTTTATTTATGGTCTTATTATATGATTAAAATTTAATTTTCCCAGTAGGTGGTTGAGTTGATGCAGTCCTTGAGAAATCAGTTTTGCACTGACATAAAACTACATATTTAAAATAGCAAATTCCTATTTTCTACAAGGATTGGGCTCTTTACAGTTCTCCATTTGTTCTTACTATTGTATGTCTATTACTAGATGTGGGAAAGAGACTACATGAAATATAAATATGAAAATTTTAGTTAACACTTTATATTGTGAGCTGTTTAAATGGCATAAGTAAACCAAGTCTCATTTTTTTGCAAAGTTAAAAAGTCCACAATTCACTTGTGCAACAAGTGCAACATGAAATTTAAAAACATTGACTGGTATGACATGAAATAGTACAAGTACTAAACTAAGATAAGTCTTAAACTTAATATGCAGACCTGTGGGGTTTTAAGCACCACAACAAGCAGCTAGTGTGCTGGTTGTATTGTCACTGCCTGTTCTTATTTGTTCCTACTGTGAGCGACAAAAGTTTTCTCCAACAAGAAACCTGAGTAGAAATGCAGGTTAAATCACTGGCCAATCAAAAAACTGGCCCTTTAATTTTAAAGTTCTTGATCAGTTTGATATTTAAAGGAGGTAAAAGCAAAAGAGAGCTTCAAACTCTACCTTGAAACTGAGTCTACATTAATCCTAATCTCATCCACAGATTTTATATTTGTAGTGGGTTGAGAAAATACTGTAATTTTGTATAAATTATAAACCAATCCTAATTTGTAAAAGATTTTCAAGCATTTTTCTTGATATAGAACATAATTCTGGGATCTTATCTATGTAATTACTTTTTTATGGAGCCAAATTTATCAGGTGTTGGGGGGGTTCTTTAGAATGCAAGGTGGGAAGCTTTGCAGGTGCAGAATAACTGCCTCCTGGAGATGGCAATATTTTATTGCAGGTGACTGATTCCCTGATACATTGGTGTTCTGTGGCAAAAAACAATCAAAGTAAACCAATTAAAAAAAAAAATCTTAAAATCTGTATGACCTTTCAACTAGATTTCCCCCAGGTGAAAGTACATACAGTAGGAGCACCAGTGCTAAATTGCTTGAAAGGAGAAGATCAGAGAATCTGCTCAAATGTGTGCTGCAGTGACTGAGCACACCCTGCAACTCGTCTCATTTAATCCCAGGAAGCATAAGGACTGCACATCAGTTTTAAGTGCAGCTTATCCTGACTCTTAGGATGCACTCATCCTGTGTATGCTCTGTGACATCTGTCATATGGTTATGTAAAAGTTTCCAGTGACACGCCTGACTGCTAATCTTGGATCAGGGTCAATTCCAGTCATCGTTCCATGCAGCAAGGGGAGGGTTGCTGTTACCTTAGTGCCTCACCAAGCCCAGTAACATTCATCTACACAGCAACATCATTCATTTCTTCAATACTGCTCTGTACTATGTCTCTTTTTCTATCTTGTGTGACATACATATTTATTTATATCATTCTTTTATCATGTAGCTCTGTGACCTTATTATTTGTAGTAAAAATCAAAGGCTGTGATAAGATATCCAAAGGGAATTAGCCATTAGAAACTCCTTACAACTAAAAAAAAGTCAAAAATCTAAAAGCTTACAGTAATCATCCCAATTTTTCTGAAATTCAACATGTCATATAAGAAGTTGTGACACACTATATAGTATTTGTCACATGTCAGATATTTTCATTAGTCCAACACTTTGTTTCTGAATCTTGTTTCATATAAGAAAACCCACTTGGAATCTGACATTATTTGTATGCAACAAAAGTTAGGACTCTGAACTCTAGGCAAATAACTATAAGCACTGGAGTGGTATGAACACAGTGTGGTAGGAATCCTTCACTGTTTTTCTTGTCTGCTTGTTCATTTCACTGTTAGAAATTTCAACTATCGAGGATTTCCCAGTATTCACTTTCTGGAACAAGTGCCTCTCTTTTTCCTATAGTTTTGAAAGAAGTATCACAGAAGATGGCGAGTGATTTCCTAACTCAGAATCATTCTAAGTAGCTGATGCTTACTGACATGGTTACTTAATCAAGGATGCTTGTGACCCATATGTCAAGTCAAAATGAACAGTGACTGAGCTACCAGGAATTGTTCACAGAAACTATGTAATGCATAATTAGCACAGTCTAGAATATGGAAATCTGTACAAAAGCAATTTGATGATAGAAATAGTGAAGAAAAAAACCTGACCTGCATATCAGACGACATTTTTAGAAAGCCTTGATGGTGCCATATTAAGAAAAGCCAGTAGGTTTACCAGCTGTTCACTCTTATTCCAAAATCTAAGTTAGAGGCATGAACCAGGTGTCACTTTCTTCCTCCTTGCAACAAGTGCAGATCTAACCCCTGGCATTTGACATGAATTCAAACCAGTGACCTGCAAAGTTAAAATTATGGACATATGCGTGAGCTGAGCTAAAACAGCCAGCACGCTTTGCAGGGAGTGGCACAAAACTCACATTTGAGTGGATGTCACTCCTGCATGTCAGTGACTGTACCATGGAGTTACTGTGACAATCTTTGATGCCACTGAGTTTGGTGTCTCTTCGGTGTTGGTGCATCTGACCAGCTTCTGATAGATAACAAAATAAAATAAATGTATGAGAAAGTGTTTATTTCATCCACTTGAGCCTGACATATGCACAGATGTACCTCTTCTACACAGGTATGTCCAAAGAGGACAGTGAGGCACAGGCCTGAATCCCCATGTAAGCATGCACCAGTCAGAGTTAATATCCCAAGGAGCTGATCCAGGCTGCAGAGAACAGCCATGTTAGAGTCCCAGAAAAGCCTGGAGAGAGAGGGAGGCACACGTGTCCTTGTATCTGACAGGCTGCAGTGTCAAAGAGTGACACGTTACAAGTTTATCCCCCAGGGCTGCAGCAAGCTGCTGCTAAACAGGCTGCTCCAGTAGTCCAGAAGTGTTTTCCTGGGGCCCACATGGCTGCCACTGGGCTGTCCTATGCATGGTTACCCTCTCCTTTTCCTCTTTAGTGTTATTAAATCTCCATAATGTTGTCCCCATGCAACTTTGAGATTTTGCATTATCTTTCCATTCTGACACTGTGCAATAAAAGCTTTTGGCTACACTGGGTTTGCTTCTGTGTATGAGCTATTTTCCAGTCTCTCTCTGTTCCTTTGGGGCCAGTACGCAAATGTAAGTTGTGTAACTGCTCCCTCACTCATTCTCCCACTTGTAAAATCTCCCTTTGTGTGGGCTCTGCTGGCTCTGGGTTTACTGTCTCTGCTGCACTGCCACATTCTTATGCCTCTCTCTGGGTAGCCCTTGTGTTCTCAGGCATGATTTTTCTCAGTGAACAAGTGACACATTTAATCAGAACAGCCATTGCCATTTCCAAGGCCTGGAGTACAGACAACATGCAAGGTAGTGTCTGTGATTGCATCCTGTTTTAGTCAATCTGATTTTTCAGCCTTGATAGCTAAACCAGACCTCTTAATATTTACATTTCTTTTCTTAAACAATGTTTACTTGTCAAAACTGTAAAATGACAGACACAAAGAAAAGACTTGTTATGTTGATTTCACTGTGGAATCCATCATTTAAGTGTGAGGCTGAGAGGATATACTCCTTTTATACCAGTTACTAACATTTTTTATGTTTGTTTATTGAAATCATTATTTTTTATTTTAATAGAGTAAATCTAAATTCTGTTTATTAGAAACTTGATAATTACACAGTAATCATATCAGTTGTGATAGCTTAGTGCTTGCCCTTTGCCTCTTGATTATTGTTATAAGTGAAATGAAAACACAAGAAACCTTGCTTATTTTCCATGCAGACAGTAAGTCCTTGGGAAAAGGTGTAGAAATCAAGCAGACATTACAGCCACAGTGTGTGAATGCTGCTGCCTGCAACTCCTTTGGGTATGCAACCACTCTTTCTGGAAAATACTACTTGTTACAGATTTCCTTTTTAATAAAAGCTTTGAAAAAGAGACCCCAGAATAAGAGGCGTTAGAGTGGGGTAGTTAGAGGGAAAAAGGTGTTCTGTATTAATTTCTCCTTGTGATTATTCAGGAAGAGGGCTTATTAGCAAGTGGTAGAGAAACAGAAAGGAAAAGATTTGTATATTTGCCTTCATGGATTCAGGTGTGGAGTCCTTTGAGCCTGTGTCCTCCATGGACTTTCTAAAAGATGTGTTTCATAAACAGCTCTATCAGGCCACCATCCAAAATCACCTTTAGCAAATAAATAAATTTTATTTGTGACAAATAGAAACAAGTTCTGAGTGAAAACAGATAGTGGGGGCCTTTCAATTAAGAAACAGAGATTGTGTCCCAGTTCTGAATCTCATACAGAATCTGTGAAGATGTTGAAAACAATATTTAGATTAAGTATTCACTGAATAATCTTAAATAAAAATACCTGAAAACTATGTTTTACCCAGAGACAATAGATAGAAACAGAGATACCATCTTCAATGCAGAGAAATCTGTTCTTCACATTCCTTGGAAAAGAGCATCAGCTGCACTGGGGGGATGGTAGAAAATATACCTGTCAATCATACATGTAATTTCTGATATCCAAGCTATTCCAGGGCCACCAGGCACCCCAAAGTACTTTAAATGAGCATCAGAACTGCTCTAGGTCCTGTCTTGCCATTAGACTTTGTTCCATCCCCCAGGGGTCTTTGTGACTTTTCTGACATACTGCTGTTTCCAAGCCATCTATACAAACCACTGACTTCCCACACCCTGGAAGACTGTCCCAAAGACCAAATCCACCCATCAACAAAACAGTAAGCAACTTGAAAATGATCAAAGCATTTGCATTCCAAAGGAAAAAAAAAAATAACTGAAGCTTTTTGGAGTAACAAGGCCATCAGTTCCAGAAATGACCTTTTGTAAAGCACTAAAATCCTTGAACTAAGGCAGAAAACTAGTGAAGAATTTGAGATCAATATACAGAAGATAACTTCCATGAGTAAGACATGAAAATTATAAACAATTAAAATATGCTGAAAGCTATGGATCAAGTGAGTCAGGGCTAAGCAACATGATTACTGGGGATAAATGATGGAAAATGAGACAGTACAAATTGACTGAAAAAAACAATTGTCCTCAAAAATTAGATTTATTTTAAATTTTATAAGAACAATAATGACATTTCAAAAAGGAATATGGGCCTTTGCTATTTATTATGTTATTTGAAGGAAATCAGGAAGTAATAAAATACATATTCTTGACAACTGACTAAGTAAACAAAGTTTTTAGAGTGGGAGAAATTTTGGACATGGTGAATTTCTCAGTAATGAGAGGGAAAGGTTTGGTCTCCCTCTGAAAGAGACCAAATTTACTAATTTTACTGAGGAAGTAAAATGAGGGTAAAGAACTAAGAAGATGAGAATTTTAAAAGGTATATAAGAACTTTAATCAACTAATTTACTCTGTGGGAAATACTGGTGATTAGAGAATATGCAATACGGGACTTCAGCATTAATAAGAGCAAATAATGTTTTAGGAGGCCAATTTAATCTATTTTCCAGGCATGTGTGACTGGGCCAAGAGAATTAATTGTGAAGTGTTACTCCTGCATTGAGCTGAACTCAGGTGACTGTGATTAAAGCTTCACTCTTTCTGTTAGGTTGAAAACTGCCTTGAAGCCTAATGATATAGAGTAACATGTTCATACAAGTTATTGATGATGCTTTTATGTTCATTTAATATGTAAATAAGCATAACTTTTAACAAGGAGTGGTTTAAATCATCAATGTGTGGGTTTTTTCTGCTAAAACAGTACATTATTTTAAAGTTTTTGCATCTCAATGAATTTTGACTTAACTAGGGGTTTTATTGAAGAAGTCTCACTTTCTTCATTCCTCTAGTTTTAATGAAAACTAAAAGCAATAATGCCACTGCACTGCTCTATAAAGTGATTCAGGCACATTGTATTTTATTCATATTTTTTCTTTAGAATTAATGAAAACATGGGATTTTGTCAGTGAAAGTTATAACAGATAGGTTGGTTCATAGACCTGTTTGCTTTTATCCTTTCAGACCCTAAAGATTAGCTGGGGGGTTATACATAGTTAGCACTTGCATGGTGAGAAGTACTGACTTTTAAAGGTGATAGACATTAATGCCATGTGAAGATCTTCTCTAATGTTGGATTTTGCCATTGTTTTCATTACTGATGTAGCAGCAAGGTAAAAATCACTAACTGACAGCAGTGAGACCAAAATTAGCAGCAGGGAAGTCTGAAAACTGATTGCAAGAGGGTAGAGGGGAATAGCATTGAAAAACCAGAGTGAATTGGCAGCCACCATCTCAGCAGGATTGTTTCTCCCATGTCTTTAGAATGTGGAGGAATTTTACAAATTCTTTATTTTTCTTTTGTTGTATTATGTAGTTAAAAGCTTTACTCCTTGCTCCTCTCAGGGATTAAAGAGTCATCAAAGAGTGTGGTGGGCTTTGTAAATGATGAATAAGATTTCCTGAAATAGCTGCCAAAAGTTACACACATACATGTGAAGGTGAAATAATTTCAGAATGTAAATATCTATCTCTTATCTCTCACTAAAAATCAGTTCACATACCTTTTTAGATAATCGTGTGTGCATAAATATAATATAAATTTTAATTATAATAGTATGACCGATTATAAATGGGTTATAATTATCCATTTGAATTTAAAAAAATGTATTAGTGGTTTTAGGAAACATTCTTTTTGTGAACACTGAGGCACCCAAACCTATTTGACACCACTTAAAATATGATCTGCTCTTAATGACTGACTATGCAGTGACAGTTATTAGTATGTCCATGGCTTACACAGTTACAGCCACTGTACCAGGAACCTCTCCAGATTAAAAGACTGCTCACATAACACCAAAAAGAAACGGATGTAAGGTTTTGAATCTGTTTCACATTTGTCATTTGAATGACTTATGATTAGGGTGTTTTACTTCAATTTTTTTCCTCCCTATTGAGACCCTAGAATGAATCATTATAACAGTCTATGAGATTTGGTTATTAAGATGCTTGAAGTCAGAGTTATTACTACCATCCTTTATGTGATCATCAGTTGAAAACTCCCGTGCCAACTGATAATTTTTTCACCACAGGCAATTCTAACAAGAACTAGGGTATCATATTCTGAGACTGAAGTTCAACAAGAAATAAAAATTAGTTTCATCAGCAGTTCTCCAGTTTTGTCTGTTATAATTACCCTATTTTGACCCAACACCCCAAAGGCTAAACTGTCACTGAATTTTTGAGTTAGATCTGTTTTCTATTTATAATATCAATCTTCTCTTTCAAATTTACTACAAATTAGCCTTCCGGGAGCTATAGCAGATTACATTTGAGTCTATCCAAACTTGAATAATTGGTTAGGCATGTGCCGAAGTTTGTCCATATTTGTCAAAGTGCTTCAGCACATGCTTTAGGCTGGCTGAGGACAGTGAGATGTTCATTGTGTGCTGTCAGCTACATTGGAGAGTGATCTTTGTGCTGGGGTACCTTGCCAGAGGAGCTGTGAAGTGACTGAAGAGAATTAAGTGTTTCTCTCATTCTCTTGGGCTGAAAATTCTGTAGGTTTTGCATAAAGGAAAAGGGAGCCGCAGAGCAGAATTCTTTTCTCTGTAAGGCATATGAACCAAACAGAAGGACTCCAGTTTCATGCTGGACTACACTATAACATTAAATTACATTTCTCTTCAGCCCAATCTTCTTGCTAATTTCTAGGAACAGTTTATGTTCAGTAAGTGAAAGCAAAAGATCCCCCCTTATATTCAATACTCTTTGAAGTTGGTATTTAAAACAATAGCAACAAGAATACTTGAGACAACATAATCTATTTTTAAATTTAACAAAATAACTTCCAGAAGGACAATTTTTTATTAAAGTGGAGAGTTTCTCTGAGAGGTTTAATCTTTCCACATACTTTGTTTATGTTTAAGGCAATGTCTTTTTCTTTTCCCCTACTGGGAAAGTGCCTCTTTTTCCTGCTGGTGGAATGTCTTATCTCTATTACAATGGAGTTGTACAAGCATAAGCTTGCTTTAAAGATACAGCTTTTGCTGACATAACATTCTGTCTCATTGTGCTAGTGTATTTCTTTTTCATTAACTTAGTTTAAAAGAAAAAAGACAACTAATTATACCTATTTCAGAAGACACTAATGTAATATAATGACAGTCTACCTTGGTAATACAATTCTAAAAGGGTATTACACAGTGTAAAAACTACACTGGCAGTAAAACATTAACTTGACCAGCCCAGCCCAGCATAACTCACCAAAAACTTCAGGAGTGGGAGCCCAAAAGTGTTGCAAACTACCAGTATAATATCCTGAGAATGGGATATATTAACATCATGTTCATTTCTTTGCTCTGAGGTAATGTCAAGGCTTAGAAAGCCCTTCTGAAACTTGTGTCAGTAATTTATGTTAATGATGTTTTAAAGCTAAACATATTACTAGTAAAATGTCATGTAGCTCATTTTCCTTTGGTGTTTTTTTATACATAGGAATAGACATTATGGGCCACGATGTTCTTGAAGCATCCTAAAATGACTGTTCATGAATAACTCAAAAACCACTTACTGGATCCAAAAATCTAGGGTTACTTTTCTTGCCCTGGAGACTAACTCATTATTGTCCTAATCAGAGCATGTGTAACTCAAAAGTTGACTTAGATTCAGAGAGCTCCTTTGTTTAGAACCTCCTGCACCTCTGACATCTGTTCTGATTTTCCATTTGGACTCTGAACAGCTCAGCCATCCGCTGTCTCTGGACGTTCTCCAGGTGAAAGCTGCCAGCAGCACAGTGTCCAGCTCTCTGCACCTGTCCCCTGCTGCAGCCCAGGCTGAGGTTTGCAGTGCCCTGCACTAGCAGCAATTTGCCAGGAGGGAGATGAGTCTCTGAAGTCATCAGTGCAAACAGACCCAGCTGGTGATAAATATCTGCACAAGTTCTGGTCCAGTTTCTCTTCTGCTCCACATTATGATGTTGATAACCCCTATAAGGTAAAGTACACTATCGTGATTATTTTGGCAGTGCTATCTACACAGCCTATTTGGAAATCAGGGGTTAAGACGAGATAAGATAAAACCATCTTGGAGGGAAAATACACTTGCTTCAGAGAGTGTAATTGTAAACCTCTGAAACAGCAGCTAACTGAGAGAAAGTAGCTTTAAAAATACTGTGAATTAAATCTGGTAACTGCTGTCAGTTGGACCAGTGACCTAAGAGTGAAAAACATGACTCTTGCACTGTCATCTTTCCTGAGTTATTCACTTGCATGATGTTAGTGTTCAAATGCCCAGCCCACGAGCTTGTCTCTGTCATGGTGGTTATTGTACAAATACAATGTAGGGAGAAAATAGGGGTTTGGAGTGACCACTAACATCAGCATTTAAAATATATAGAACATGGTTAATGTTCTAGAAATGTTTTGGTCAGTGAATCTGTGCAAATTTTTTACGAGCTGAGTAATAAGTAAATTTGCAGCAACAATTTGATGCTAATTCTTTAGAGTTCCTAATCTCTTTTTTGCCTTGTGCCCTTTAAATTCTCTTTGCAGCATCTCATCTCTCATTTTAAAATTCTCCCTTAGGAGCGAATGTTAAATATGTTCGTAAAAAGTTCTACATAATGCTGTTAATGATTACTTTCATATCATGCTTTTTTATTTCCTTGTCAAATACCCAAAATCTTAGCCTGGATAAGAACATAAACCATGAGAAGTGTTGGATGTGTTTTCTCACTTATTTTTTTGCTGTAAAAAAAATGTGGAGCTCTCAGAAATGGGTGCTGGTGCCATTGTGTATTAGAAATGCACATAACTTCTCCAGGCCCAGATAAGTTTGTTTCATGTAGATGCACTTTTTCCTTGTAACTAAAAAGGTGTGCTATTGCATCTGAAGGAAAGCAGAGCAAGAAAATTATAAAGCAAACAGAGGACATATAGGCCTGAGCCTCTATGATCTTTATGAAAAAGAGAGAAAATAGAAATAGAGATGAGGGGTTCTAACGTAAATCTATTGTAATTTACCTTGGTTTAAAGGATTCATCAAAGGCTGTGGCAACAGTGTGTTGTTTCTACTGTGTTTGTTTGGAAACTTGTTTGAGAACAAAACAGGATGATTTGTGAGGTTTTGAGAGTAAGGAAAGAGAAATTCTAAATTTTACTCTAAGACCTTGAGTGTAAGGTAATTCAAAGACTGATTATTTTATGTAGTAAAAACCAATTTCTGTTTTAAATTAATGCCACTGTTCAGACTCCTGGCAGAAATCTTTTGGAGAAGGCAAAAGTATTCTCTATAGGTGTATTTAATTTTCTTTTTTTTTTTTTTTCAAGTGACTTCATTATAGCAAATGTGTTAGTCTCTGTTTCCATGTCCTCTCTTTTTAAACAATATATGGCAGAATAGTCTGGAAAATGAGTATTACTACTAGCCTACAGTAGCCTCTAGTGGCCTGAGGCAACTGGTTGTATGCAAAATACAAATGCTGCTGGCACCCACAACGTTCCTTTTTTAGCTGCACATGGGTTAAATGTATGTTTATATCTGAAGATTTGTGATAGTACTTGGTGTGGGGCCAGTGTAATGCAAGAGAAAAAAAAGTTTAAGTGCATTTTCTGCAGAGCAGGAAAACAAGTCTGAATTTGAGTTGCTGTTTCTCATGCTGTATCTATCAGCTACAAGGCCAATAAAGAAGATGTAGTCAGCACATGGGAATGGATGTAAATTCTGTGTGAGTCCATGCTTGCTCAGGGCTTTCAGGTCAACATGCTTATAAATGGAGTCTGAAAGATCCCTGAAACACATTGCTGATAGAAGGAAACATAGACTTCCTTTTATGCATTTTTATGCATTTCGTAATACTAAAAGTATCATAAAAATTAACACTTAGAAAATGCTGTCACGTGCTAGGCTACTGTTCATAATAGCAAAATTAACATTTTCTAAAACAATGCAAATCAGACTGTGAAGAAGACAATGAGCTGGTCTTAATACTAGTTTAGAACTCAATATTGGAGTACACTTCTGAGATTATTTCAGGAATATTCAAACCTTTGTCTGACATCTTTCTTGTGTAAATGTTACAGGATCATAGAGATTCATGTACATACAATACACTTTCACTCTCTATAATCAAAGGATAAAAGCCTTTTCCATCTCTCAAGCTACTAAAAACACAAGACAAAAAAAAAAAAAAGAGAAAGTAAAAATAATTTTCATGATTGTAACCTCAAGATTCCTGATGATCTAGAACAATATCAAGAATTCAGAAAATGCTGGTACAATGCTCTCAGCGGTCTTCTTTTGATAGAGAAACATGGGTTGAAGGCTAGGGACAAATCCTCCTTGATAAAATGATTACTTTGTTCAAAGGTGATTTGGTCTTGGATTTCTGGAAATTCCATTTTCCTTTATAGAGCTTTTGGAATTGAAAAGCAAAGCTTCTCCTCCTTATCCTTAATTCCTATGATTTACGAGTTTCACTCTCTCTGTCTTATTGCATTTCCACCTAGTCTCTTCAAACAAATCAAGTGTGAAACCTGAGACTATATAACTCACTCCAGTAAGGTCTAAGATGCATCATTCATTCTTTTTATTAACATGATAAAGTCAAGCTTTATTTTTTTTTTCTTTTCCTTTAACTCAAGTCTTTCTCTGTAGAGTCACAAGTCACAAAAATGAGAGATTTCTCTGGTCCTTTATAGTACCCTCATTAAGCTTTGACTTGAACTCCAGAGAAGTTACTGTCCCTCTTGTGCATTATAGGATCCAGAAAGAAATTTCTTACTTCATCACCTGAGTCAGGAGCCTAAAGTAAAGTGCTGTGAATGTTCCCTGTCTGACACAATTTTACAGGCATGACACCTCATGTTGTGTTTAGCTGACAGACTCTGAAGTCCTGACAGCAGTCAGTCACTCAGTAAGTGTCTCCTGCTAAATGAAAATATTGGCATTATGTAACCCAGCTGTCACCTCATCTTGCCAACAACATTAAATGACCTATATTTTGGACCGAATGTATAAATCAAACTTTTCATTTTATGAAAATTCATCTTGGTAGCAAAAGGTTTTTTAACCATGGAGAAAAGAAAAAAGGAAAAGTCACCTGAATGCTGTCTTCCTACGTAAATTTTTTGGTTTATCATTTTTATATTTTATAATTTTTATAATATTTTATGTTATAATTTTAAAAGAAAGGCAAATATTAAGGAAAGAAGGAAAGAGAAATAATGCCAGGGTGCACTTTCTTTATTACTTTCAGCTGATACAAATTCACACAGATACCAAATGGGATATCCGCATTGCTATTGAAGTTGCAATATCCTTTATTCTGCCAGCATGCATCTTAGAGAGCTTTGTGTACAGGTATTGATCCTGATAAAAATTATCCCTTTTCAGTCTTGGATTAATTTTCTTCTTTCCCTTGGATCCCTGGGCAATCATAAAACCACAAATGTTTACAAGAGAAACATAGTAGGAATATGCAACAGAAGGAGGAGAAGGGACCATCCCTTTTGACAGAAGCATGGACTCAGATCAATTTTAGTTGAGAATGAAACTGTTCCCTTGGATAAAAGAAGCATAAATAGGATCAATCATCTGAAGAGAATCCATTAGTGTCCATGTTTAAATGAGGAAACATACCAGTTTAGCTACTGGAGAATAACTGTTCTGGAAGAGTTAACTGTGCAGCCTTCCTGTTCCAAAGTCAAAATCACTGTCAGCTTTGTAGAGTTATGCCAGAATATTATAAATTTTTAATATAGCATCTCCATGCAAAATTATTCCAAACAGTTGTATTAACTACCTTCCTCTGAAGACAAGAGATAAAAATACTGTTTGGCTCATAAGGATATCAAAAATGTACTCAGCACTGATTTCCTTCTTGGATGGCTTGCAAAAATCAGGCTGTTTACATGGTATAGAGAGCATATACAGGCATTTTCTTGCTTAACACCTGATGCCTCCCTTTTGCTCTTTTCTATTCTGCTGCACTGTGGATGCTTGGTCTAATTGTTTGAGAAGGGAATCAAATGCAGTCTGATACTTAAGAATGGCAGGAACAGGTCTAGTGATTTAGTATTACGTATAAAACCATTAATGCAGCTCCACACCTCAGTAGAGCTGTAGTTCCCAATCCGTAATCCTTCTTAACACTGGAATAGACTAACCCAACGATAGCACACCTCACTGCTCAGATTTTCAAATTACTTTGTTGCTCATTAGCATTATGTGAAGGAAAGGGCAAAGCAGTCTGGATTGTATAAAACACACATTTCACTACTGGAATTTTGCCCAGTCTTTCAATCAAAATCAGTTCATTTGAGTTAAAAATAGTTCAGCTTATTTTCCTTTTTTGTATTCTTCTTGGACCTTCTTAGAACTAAAAATAAAACTGATGAAAATGCTAGTATGGATCTGAATGGCATAGAGGAATCTGTAAAAAATGCATTAACTTTCTTTGACTCAAGAAAATATGGACTGTGTGGTCCCAGGATCTCCTTGGAGCTGGGCATAATTCAAATTTACCTGCTAGCAGGATGTCTGGTTTAATTGGGAGGAAAATTGTATATTTAGAAAGGGTAAAAAGTACAGTGTTTCTACCTCCTTTGGTTTTCTAGCAAGTCTAGCTGCTGTTTATTCAGAAGTAATTTAGCTTTCATTTAAAATCTTGAAAAGCAAGGTTCTAATTCCTATACTTGGAAGATATTATTGGAAGGCTTGAAAAATGAGATTATTCCTTGATAAAAACTAATAGGTTTTTAAGTTCAAAAAGAAAAGAAAAACTGAAGTAAAAAGCTCACATTTTTATTATTTTGAATTGGGATTGGCAGACCTACAAAGATCCCATACAAAGAGGATGGGATTATATATATCCCAGGTGTCCTCAGCCCCAAATGTTTGATGACTTTATCTAAATATATGTCTGATATTCACAAGTAGTGACAGGATGATCCTGTTGTAAAAGCACAACTATATCCCATAGTGCTGGGAAACTGGAGCACTGGATTTTACTCTGCATTCCTTATCTTAAAAATTAACCCAGGCATTTTCCTCCTTACTTTATGTATACAAAATATGGTCTGCAGGTGAAGGACAGAGATCTCCCAGGAAAATGTGGTCTTTTATCTTTGCTTGTCTTGGTTCCATATACATAAAGGAGATGAATTATAAAGATATAATCTTTTTTAGTTCTGGATTGGTACTGACTGTTGTGTGGATACTTTATACCAAATATGGCAGTGAGCCTTTAACCAGGATTGTGAATATATTTCACAAAAACTAAGTACTGTGGAACTCTTCTGTGACAAATAAATGTGTACAATTGTTGTAAGAAGGAATCATGATAATGACTGAAATGTGTAGCTCAAGTTGACTTCCATAACTCATGCCACAGAACATTAATTTTAGTTAGTATTTTTATAAGGTCCATAACTTCAGATTTTTTTCATCTTTGTTTTATAATTGTGGAAGTTGAGTGTTCTGAGAAATGACAGCTAGTCAGCACTGGAACCAAGAAATCCATATATAGTGTGTGAAAAGTTCATAAAAGATTAGAGGGTGTTTTAATAAATAATTATAGGTTATTTATCGGAGGGTCAAATGTGACTCATATCTATCTTCACTTCCTTCTGATGTACATGGAATGTCTGCAACCATGTATAATCACCACAAAAGCTACAAGAGCTTACAATATGTGTTAAAGAATCTATTAACCACATACTAACCCTCTATAAAACATTCCAAATAGATTTTTAACATGAAGTGTAACCAGCTTGTGCTTCAAGTTTTGATTTTAAGCCCTGGCCTGTGAACTGTCTTCTCTTGATGGTGTATCTTTAAGACCAGTGTCACCCTGGATATAGAGCTGTGACCCTTTGTGATTTTGTGCCTTAATGCCATTATTTATGTACTTTCTGTCTTCCCCACTTCCAGCTGTATGGGGAAGAATGCTTCAACAAATAATGGACAACATTCACAGTAGGAGGCTTTGTGATTTTGTTACAAGGCCTTGGTTTTCTTTGCAAAATATCAAAACAGTGGTTTACTGGCAGTTTCTTCAAAGCAACTGAAATGCATTAAAATTAACAGTTCAACATCATATTGCTTACTTTTACATTTGTTGCTGACAGGTGATTGTATATAAACATATACTGGTCAGATAGTTTGTGTTAAATGCCTTCCAGCTCTTTATATCTTTTAGAATTTCTCCCTCATTGACACGTTTGCATCCCAGTAAGTACAGTGGCACTCATGGCAGTCTAGAGCTCAACACCAGCCAAGTGCTTCAGTGTGAAAAGTCTGTGTGTGAACAGTGGGAGCGGTGAGAAATCCCTGGACCAGCACATTTTGTGCCAAATTCACCCTGGGAGGACAAGCTTGTGAATGAATGATGAGCTCAAATACAGGGTTAAGCAACTGTGCTGCAACTCCTTAACAGAGACTTTTAAATCTCAAGCAGTTTTTCTCAGATTGAAACAAACAGGCAGAAATATTCAAACTCTAAGGAGTGAACAGTTGGCTCAGGACCCTGCACTGGTGCTGTTGGTATTTCACTGGTGGTCAGCTGTAACTCAGGATAAGTTCTGGGTTATTGGACCGCTCGGTGATTACTCCTAGGCATGCCAGGAATTTCAAACCAACTGTACTTGCAAGCATGGCTTTGTGGGACCACTGCTGTAATTAAACAGAACCTCTGTTATCTTAGGGAGGGGGTGTGCTAGGAGTTTCAGCTTCAGAGTTATCTGAGGGAGGCATTCTTTGAGGGAACTGCATTTCCTCAGTGCTGCTGGTCCTCACTGACTTCGCTGAGCTGCAGTGGTTTAGGTGTCAGCCCTGAACTCCCTGGGGCCAGCACTGAAAATTAGATATTAGTGGTTTCCTCAGTGTGATACTTATTTTATCCCACAGCTTGTGCTTTTACTTCCCTATCTACGGACTAAGGATACTATTTCAGTTATTTTTAATTCTCTCAGTCATAATATATTTCAGGGGAAGCTGGAGGAGTAAAAATTGAGTTATTTGAAAATCTCTAGTATAGTAAGGGTTATCGTGACTGAATCAGCTTCTGTGTTTACATACGTGAAATGAGTTGATATGTTGATTAAATTCCTGTGATACAGATATCAACGTTATAAAATTGTGATGGTGACTGACAGCAGTTAATGTGGTTTTGATTGTCAGCCGTTAGAATAAAGTGGTTGAGTGGAAAAAATTTATACTTTGCATTTTCTTTTCAGTTCAGATTTGCAGTATGCAAGAGTAGAGAAGTTTACCAGAGTATTTGTTCTGTGCACAGGAATTTTTCACCAAAATGTTCAGGTGTAGGTAGATGGCTGATGTTAGAGAGACTGCTTGACCCTAAATTTCTTTTATCAACAGAAAAAGGAGGTCCAATGTATTAAGATGCCTTTTTTCCCCTGTTGCCCGTAGAAATCTTTCACTGTGGTGAAATCTACCAGCTGTGATATCTTTATTATGCTACTGTCATGAGTTATTTTTATATTCTGCTTCTACTACACAAATGTCAAAGTCAGTTTTGACTGACTTGTGCATTAATACACTTACAGCTTACACTTTCACTGTTGTTGTTACATTGCTATTATACCTCACGCCACTTAAGCTTAAAATTACTAATGGTACTGGTACAATATACTTCCCCTGATTCCTACATCTGGGTGCAAATTTGAAAAAGATCATGTGAATTTTAGAACATTCTGCCAATTTAGAGCTAAAATTGCTTCCATGTAGAATTATAACTAACTAGACATGGTTTAAAACCAGAGAATTCTTTTATTGCTGTGCAAAACACCTACCTCAGCCACTTGAAAACAGTGCATGCCCACTATTAAGAAAATGTGCCTGCTTTTCTGACATGCTGAGCACCTTCCCCTTTCCTCATCTTTTAGAAAATGAGTAGAGGCCAGATTCACTGAACACTGAGTGGGACTCGATGTAAAGATGGTCTGTGCAGTCTCTGCACAGGTGTGAATATTGACCAAAGTTTTGAGAATTTCCTCAAATTGCTTTGCAGTTAGGACAGACAGTTGTTTGGAATCTGCTTAAGGAGAATGAAAATTTTATGCACAGGTATTAAAGTGAGATAATTTTACTTTTAAAATGATAGTCACAGATTACATATTTGAGGTAACAGATGCAGTTCTGCCCTGCAGCATAGCCTTATTCTGTATATCATGTGATTTTTGTATTAAGAATATGTCTGGTTTAAAATTAGAAATGCCTTCTGCACCAACTTTAGTAGTAAAGAATAAAAGTCATTATTAATAGGAATGTTTATCATACAATTTTCAGTCGATTAAGTTTCACTAATCAAATCCACATGACTTGAACCTGCATACCACACCCCCATAAGCAGAGAGTATTAGCATATTTGAAGAACCAAAAATCATGGTGTGCATTTGCACTGTGTTTGTTCAGGAATGTAATGGCAACTAGGTGAAAGAGCAGAGAAAGAGTCTGCTTCAAAGAATGCTGACTTTAAAATTCATATGGAACTTCTGAGAAAGGTGCTGTTCTCACTATCCTCTATAAAACTGCATTTTGGTGAATCATGACCTGCCTGTTTAAATTTCTCTTGAAATGGATCTCAGGAGGGAGTGTATGCTTAGTGATATCAGTTTCATGAAAACACAACAAATGCTAGGAAATGTCCAAAATATTCAGAAAATAAGTAATTTTCATCTGAATAATCTTTGCTGAGATATGAGTGGTGTCCTTCAGGGTTCTGTATTGGGATCAGTGTTATTTAATACCTTCACTAATGACACAGAGGCATCAAGTGCTCCCTCAGCAAATTTTCACATGACACCAAGCTGAGTGGTGGTGTTGCCACACCTGAAAGACAGGAAATCATCCAGAGGGACCTGGACAAGCTTGAGAATTGGGCCCTTGGGAAACACGTGTGGTTTAACAAGACCAAGTGCAGGGTCGGGGCAAGGCCTGGAATAAATCCAGGGGCATGAACAGAGCAGCCCTGCTGAGGAGGACTTGGGGTGCTGGTGCATGAGAGGCTGGACATGAGCCAGCAAAGTGCACTCACAGCCCAGAAAGCCAAACGTGTCCTGGGCTGCACCCAAAGCCCTGTGGGCAGCACGGCCAGGGGAGGGGACTCTGCTCCATTCTGGTGTGACCCACACTGAACACTGCATCCAGTTCTGGGGTCCCAACACAGGAAGGACAGGGACCTGCTGGAGTGAGTCCAGAGGAGACCACCAAGATGATTTGAGGGATGGACCACCTCTCCTATGAGCAAAAGCTGAGAGAATTTGGATTGTTCAGTCTGGAGAAGAGAAGGTTTCTGGATGACCTAATTGCGGCCTTCCAGTACCCAGAGGGAGCCCACAAGAAAGATGGAGAGAGACTTTACAAGAGCATGTAGTGACAAGACAAGGGGGCATAGTTTTAAATTGAGAGTAGAATTAGATTAGATTAAATTAGGTTAGGTTAGATTAGATAATAGGAAGAAACTCTTCCCTGTGAGGGTGGTGAGGCACTGCAATAGATTGTCCAGAGAAGCTGTCGCTGTCTCATTCCTGGAAATGTCCAAGGCCAGGTTGAATGGGGCTCTGAGCAAGTTAATCTAGTGGAAGGCTCTCTGTTCATGGCAGGGACATTGGAACTACATGATCTTTAAGGTCCTTTCCAATCCAAGCCATTTTATGAATTCATGACTGATTCTGTGACATCTGTTCATTGCAAAGGCAAGCCTAGCATAGGATGAACTGGCATTGAAACAAAAATTACCGTGTGGTCTGAGACATACAAGGCACTGTGTTATTTTCACATAGCCAGTGGCTGCACTACTGATTGGACTACCAGTTGTAGGATTTCAGCACAGTGCCTGCCCTGGTAGTATTGACACCATTTTACATCTCTGAAACAACATAAAGAGATGTGATTTTCCATCTCCGGTCTTTCTTGACTCAAAATCAAATGAAATCTCATCTCACCCAGATCATTTCATTCTCTCACCCCATTTTATTTCACTGCTAGAGCTTGAAAGTCAATAGAAAGCCCTTAAGCAGATTACAGACAGATCTAAGGTTGCTGAATACAGAATTATTTCCAAACTGGAAAGAAAACCCAAAACTAAACAATAAAATCCACTTCTTAGAGGGAGGAAAGAAAATAGGAAAATGTATTAAACTCCACCGATTTTATATCTTATTGTTCTACAAATATTTTAATGCTATAATTGAGCAGACGGCAAAGGATTTTGGGTGAGGCAAACTAAAGCTAAGTAGGCAGCCAAAGAAAATGCTTGTAGCAGGTGTGATTGCAGTCTGTGTGCAATCTGAACAACTTTGGTTCTCTGATAGTAACCCAGGATGACAGAGAGGCCAACAGGGAACATGTCCTTTCTAAGATTTCTTAGCAGCACTCCACCTGCTAAACAGGTCACTGCAGACTATGTAAAACCAGGTTAACTAGACAGAATCATGGACAATATTTCGTTTCCATGTCCTTTGCTAACATAAATTCAATTTCTGTCAAGTGATAATTTAACATGGTATCAAAATCTATGCTGAGCTACTAAAAGTTTCCAATCAAATGATTAAAAAAACCTAGGAATTACTTTTGCTTTCTTGCTTTTTACCCTGTTATGTCACTCCTCATAGCAAAGCTCTGACTGAACATGATAACTGGAAAGATGTACACTGTGGGATTTATTCTCCAGCTTCTGGCCTTTCATTCTTCCTGAAACAGACAGGCTTTGTCCAGGAATATTGCTGAAACCCCAGGCCATTGCAGATGGACAGCAGGCAGTAAAAATGACCTGCATTAGGATGTAGGAGCAGGAGAAAGGTAGATAGAATAAGTCCAAGCTTGTCAACCCTAAGGCCTCTTCAGTTTAGCATCTGATCCAAAACCTACCTGCATCACAGAATGCTTACAGTGGGATTTGAGTCAGGTTCAGGACAGTAAGTACAACTGAGGCCTAGAAGCTCTTGGGAAAGGATTATTTCAGGGTCTAATTTTCCAGTTCTTTTCTGTTAAGTAGATAAAAATGGAAGTTGCTCAACTGAACTGAATTTGCCCATTGAAAATTCCCTGCTTGGCTTTTCAATGGCAAGCACAAATTTTCTGTAGGTGGCAGGAAAGCAAACAGATTTATTTGTTTACAGTCTTCACCTCTCTAACAAACAGTAGCTACAACAAATTTGTCAATCCAGGATATAAAAAAAACTGGTAATTTTTTTAAGCAAAAACCTGTTCTTTTTTTTCCTGCAGTTAAAGTCTGGCATGCACTGCTCATTGCTTAACAAAGGAAAATATCCGGCTCTTCTTTTTGCTTTTGTGTGGTCTGTCATATCCTTATACGAAGAAAAGTGAATTGCAACTTGCTGCTCAGCCACAACATGGCCATAATGCACCCCTTGGGAGGGATTATATATATTCAAACCAGAGAGAATCTCCTGCATTGCTTTTTCCCCTCCCATGTGACAACTCTACTTTCTAAATACAAGACACAGTTCGAAGCAGGCTAGCTGTGGAGGCTGCTTTGATGTCCTGCCATCACACTGAGCTGTGGAAAGCCTTCTTGTTGTCTTATGTAGGGAGCAGTTGAGGATATCAAAGGGAAGATGGGATGTTAAATTTTTATTGATGAATGTTTAATAGTCTGGGTTGTAAGCTGTCATGAGTAATGCAGTAAAAGGATTCATTCTGAATCTTGCTGTTTGCCATACAGTGCCTGAAAGTGATTAGTCTTTAAAGAGTACAAATCTTTGGGTTTTTTTCTTCAGCAATTTATTTTCTGCAGCAGATTAAAAGAAATCTATCATGATACTTAGGAGAGAGTCAAGTGGGCACATTAGGTTAATTCACCAGCCTCTCAGCTTGAGACCTGAGTTTGAATCAGGTTTACGGGAAAAAAAAGCAATGAATTTAGCACTGTTTTCTGAAAGCACACTAATGTGACAAGTCTGGCCACATCTCACTGGGCTTATTAGGGCCATGCATCTCATGAGGTGCGACTTTATGCCTACTAAAACATGAAATATGTTAACTGAGTATTCTGCAGATATACTAGGCACAGGCCCCAAGGATACAGCAGAAGAAAATTGAGTGAACTGTTCCCTTTCCCATTCCACCCTCAAAAAAAAAAATCCCAAACCAACAAATGATGCTATTTTCCTACCTCCTGGAACACCAAACTTTTAAACTAAATATAAAGGAAAATATTTTAAGACCATTGCTCTCTTGTTGTGCACTTCCCATTGAAAAAATTGCACTGAATATAACTATTAAAACATGTGGTTTAAAAATATATTGATTTAGTAGAATTCAGTTGAACAGGGTAGGATTCATATTGTTATAGGTTAGTACTGTAACTAAATGATTCTAGAGACACAGAGCAAGCCAGGCATGTTCCTGAAGGAACAGAGAGTTCATGAGGGTTGAGGGAAAGGGAGAAGGAGCAGGGAGGTCACTGCAGGAGTTTTCGTGGCTGAAATGTGTTTCATTATCCACCAGGTAATGATGAACAGACATTGTGGGCCTGCAAGACTGAGTGATGACACAGCTTCAGGAAACAAAAAGTTTCCTTCTTTTATACTACATCTGTTTCAGGAACAAGGTTTGGTTAACCAATCAGAGCTGCAATCAGTTATGGTTTAAGACACATGAATTTACCAAGTTTTGCAGAAATACAAAAGCAGCTGTGAGAAAGATGCCAGATACAACAGCCTTAGGTGCAGGCCCACATTTTGTTGAATTCTATGAACATATAAAAAAGCCAACATTATCCTTTAAGTTCTGCCCTATTCTGTAGAGAGTGGTTTGTTAGATGAGGAAAAAAGATGAATATCTTTTATGATTTCTGATCAGCCCTTGATCACAGCTAATTTAGTTACTTTTGATAGCATAAGAAGCATTTGCATACTGTAAATTCATATTTCTCCACTAAGAAATGGATCAAGGTACTTCCTTCATGCCCTCTTAGATTTCTGAGCAACCACCTGATATATAATGATTTTTGTTTTCTACTATCTGAGCTGGTGATGAAAAGGTCTCTCAGATTGAGGTCATGTTAGTAGAAGTTAACCTTGTAACTGTTGTCACTTTCAATGGCTTTTTAAAAGATCTTTTTTTTTCCCCCTCAATCATCCTGAAAAAATGAAACTATTTTCAAAAATATTTTTGTTTGATGACATACCCCAGAATAACTCCGACTTAAACAAAAAAATTCTAATAAAAATTCTAATGGCTATGCAAACGTGTGGACACAAACTGGTGAGGAAGGACAATTCTGCAGGTGTCTGTCATTTATGAGGGGCATGGGGATAAACTTACACACAAGGATATATCTGTGCCCATGTCTTACACACCCACAATCTCTGGCTTGCACATCTGTGCAAAAGTATATGTCTGAAAATCTTCACTGCCTCTTTGCTGTCCATGTACTGATTAAGGCAGATGGAGTTTCCCTTGCTTGGAATAAATAGTTCTGGTTTTTGGGGTTTCTTTTTTCAATTTTTAAGACAGATCTTGTTTGCATAAAGATATCTTCAGCACAGCATGATTTAGCAGTCTACTCTTCAAAAAACAGTGAGCTTTACATAGGCACCTTTAGGGGCAGACTTGAAGGGTGATAAATACTTAGGTGGACCCAAAGATTAACTGAATCCTGTTCTCAGTCTCAATTACAGAAAGCTGTAGTGGGAAGAGATGACAGGATTTTCCAAAAATATTGTTTGGGATTAGAAGACCCATGGGGATTTTCCCTTGGATGACAAGCTGTTGAGGACTACTTAGAAAGTGTAAAATTTTCATTACTTTCTGAAATACATGCTTCACTACATTTCTGATTTTTTTTCATTCTCTGCAGATTCGTGACAAAGTGTCTCACAGTTCAGTGGTGAATCAAGGGGAAACAAAAAGCTAATTAAATTATAATGAATAATTGTCTGTAAATTATATATGTTGTTTTAGTTCTCTGGTGTAGGCATACAGTCTTATCTCAATATGTTTATCTAAAGTCAATCAACATGAACAATGGAAATATTTATTCCTAATTTTTAAAAATAATGTTTTCATGACAATGCTTTTCAACTCCCTCTCTCAATAATGAGGGCATGCACTGCCAAGTGGCTCTCTGATTTTTGAGAAGACAACTGGAAATTGGAAAAAGGCCTGCAGAACATTATCTCGTTGGGATCTTTCTCAGGCAGTGAAAGTAAGGTTCAAACAGAATACTTCTTGATAGAATAATTGAGATTTTCCACTGTATATCAGATAAAAATGTTTTTTAAAAAATTGTTTCAAAAATTATTTAGCATTGCAAATTATTTCAGCAAATGTTCCAGGGGAAAAAAAAAAAAAAAAAGTCTTATTTCACACAAAAATCTATCCATCCTTCCAAAAACAAAATTGATTTTTCTAGCTTGGTTACCTTATTTTGCTGTTCTCCTCTCTGGGTTGGATTCTCTGACTGAAATGTATCAGCCGTGAATGCTCGAATCAGTCTGAGACTGACAGTGGTGATGCAGCCCAGGGGCTGAGCAAGAGTGGAGACTGTCAGTGTTGTGACTGCTGCTGGCACAGAGGCAAGACTTTTCTTCCACAATGCCTCATTCTGTGATTCTTATATTTGATTTGATTTAGTGGTTTTCTTTTAATTTTCTGGTGTGCAGAGCTTTAAAAAAATGCTCAAAAGTTTTTAGCTGCGTTCCAAATTATTGTGAAATAACATCTACTGCATTTTCTGAATAAGAACTAGGCTGTTGGGCTATCTTTACCATCCAGGCTTTGTCTAAAACAATGGTATTATGATACGTTAATCAGTGTATTCCAGTATATTCACACCACCTAATGTGGAGCAGTCAGTGAATATTTTATTACACACTCAGTTGCCTTAGGCCTTTAAAACATTTTTAGAACTTGTTTGCTAATACATGTCAATCCCATTCCCTTTCTTAGTCTTTAAGCAATGCTCTTCATGGTCATGAAATGAAAGTGAGCAGGTACTGAAGTCATATCAGTCTGGTCCTAGATGTTTTTATATGCTGCAGATTGGCTACAACTGTCTTCACAGTTTATATTGAGTTTATTACACTTCACTACAATCTATTTTAAAAATACAAACATACCTTATTTCTCATTATTCAGTGACACATTAGAAAGTAAATGGTAGGGTCTAGGTCTGTTAGTTACTCTTTGCTGCTCAGTCTTTTTCTTTATGATAGCTGTATATTTAACTTTATGCAAGATCATACAAAGTGAGGCTTAGCTAACCCTGATGGACAAAAAGGGTTCACTTGCCAGCACATCCCAGAATGATCAGTTGCCTCTGGCACTCCTCTTATTTTAATGGTAGTGTTTTTCTCACTTGTGAGAACTCTCTGTGTTGCTGGTGTCAACAATAAAGTCTTCATAAAAGAATTGCTGCAGCTTCAAAGTGCAACTCCTTGGCCCGTGCCTTGCAGGAAAATTGTTCCCTTCCTTTCTTCATTTTAACTCTGACCTTGAGTTTAAGTTTTGGTTACAAGAGTCCACATAAAAGCATTGCCCCTTAATGGCTGATTGGCAGTGCCTTATTAATGAGTGAGTGTTCTTGATGCCTGCAGATCTCCATGGGAGTTACTGAAAATACTCAGCTGCTTAGGAGCTAAACAAGCAGATTTAGGGCCCAGATCTCCATCCAGTTCTGTCATGAGATAACATTTCTCTCATTCCAGAGAGATCTTTTCCCATTTCACAGAGCTAGAGTTACAGCATAACAGCAGAGAAGTGTTTTTCTGGGCACAAGTGGAAGAGAATATAATTCTGCTGTTTCCTGATTTTTGTATATTCATTTGCAGACAGCAAGGCTCCTCTTCAGGGTGGTCATTTAAATCTCTGTTCATCTTTAAGGAACTTAGTGAGCAATACTCAAAGATTTCTGCTGGACAGGACTAAGTGGTTTATACCACAGCCCTTGTACAAACTCTCACACATAGGGGTACTACTCCCGTACAGAAATTAGTCACAAACATAAATATTTTTTTCGATTAGCAGATACATAAATAGTCCTCTCAATGGGATGGTTCACCCACTGGAAAAAAAAAAAAAAAAAAAAAAAAAAGTAGAAAAATGTCACCAAAGATAATAATTAGAAGGAAAAGAGTGTTTTTCTATTCATTTGGCTGGTTTGCTAATGAAAGGCTATATTTAAAGACAGCAGTAAATCACAAGCATCACTAACAACTTTTTTTTTCTGTGTGTGCGTTGCACACTTCTACAGCACAGCTCAGATACATAACAGGTGACGTGATCTGGGCCTCCTTACTACCCACAATCATTTAATGCATATATAAAAGTAAAACTTAAGGAAGAGAAATGTCTGTGTTTTTGAAGTAAGGAATTCTGCTGACAGTACAGATTTTGAAAGCACGATGTGCTCAGTGAAAGTACTTGAACCTTGAAATAGAAATACAGACCTCTTAATTAATCTCTCTGTTATTCTATAAAGTGCAAAGAAAACTAATACAGAAAATTTTCCTGCTAATTACAAATGGAATTTGTGTGTGAATGTGTGACGGGGAGGAGACTGTTGGACCAGGGCAATGCAGTATTACACTTCCTACATAATTATGTAGGAGGGGTAGGTTTATTAGGCTGCACTAAGCCATTATTTATGCAGATGGAATCTTTATTAGAAAACTACCTCTTAACATTGCTCTTGTTCAAGTTGCAGCTCAATATTTCATCTAAATCTGCTCTTTCATGAATGTATATATAGGCTGGAATTATCTTCCTTAAGGAAAAATTGACCATACAAAAAGGTGGTATGCATTTTCTTTAATCTTTGCTGCTATGGATTTACTTGTTCTGGGTCATTTTTCAATTGCTCTAAACGCTAAAATTGCTTCCTTTTAAGGTGCTACTGTTAAGGCTGGGAAATACATTTAAGGGCATCCCCATTAAATAGGTTGGTCAACCTATGAAGGCATTGTTCACTTTCTTTATTTTCATGTTGCCTACTGAGCCTTGAAGCATAAAAGGAGGATTTTCTTGCTGCTCTCAAACAACCTCTCATTCCTAAGGTAACAGTGACAGGTCAGTGAAAGAGGTCTGCCAGCTAGCTCAAGTTTTTGGGTCATCATTTAGTGCTAATGGTTTTGCTGATACTGGCCGGGGCTCTCCACCAGTGGTATTGCCTGAGCCGCACATTGCAAACTCACACTTCAAACTTTTAGGATAGCTACTTACCCAAAATTAATCACATCCACATATCACATGGTTAGACAAACCTTAAAACCATTCAGAGGCTGTCCTTTAAGCTCCTTAAAGAGCTGAGCCCTTCTGGTATTTGCCTTTACCTCAGTGATCTGCCCAATACATGCCCCGTGCCATCTGAAAGACCCTACCCACTTCTAGCCTTCATTTTCTGCACTGTTTTAGCCTCCTGAAAAGGGCACTCAAACAAATGTTTTCCAGGAACATATGAGTGCCCTGTGCTACTGTCACAATCTATTCTCTCCCTGAATGATAACTTCCATGACCCTGCTGCAGTCAACCCAGACCTTGGCAGTGTCTGAAAAGATGTGATTAACTGAAAAGATGTGACAATATAGTAATCAATTACCATGACAAAGGCTTCATCAAGTGAAAATATTTTGCCCGTGCCAAGAGTCTGGATAATGGATGATCCTGCAGTTTGGACCCAAATACAGAGGTCTCTTACCCTACCCACATTCCTGTAACAAAGATTTGGTTCAATGCATAATCCCACTTCTAATCTTTCCCTTTTTGTGAGAAGAATAACCCAGGAAATTCACTGACATCCTGCATTATTCCTTATTTGTCACTAATGTTTATCCAAGAAGAAGGAAGGAGCCTTCCACTAGGGAAATATTAATCAGAGAAGGTACAGCAAAAGAGTCTTAATCAAGACTTCCAGCTTAGAGCAGTCACCTGTCACTCAGACTCAAGAAAGGTTGGCATCTTCTGAGATGACCTATTTCCACCCACTGGCATCATGGTCATTAAATGGAGCAGAGAATCACTGATGAATGGGGCCATTGGCCAAATCCAGAGCACTAAATAGCCACTCTTACTGGAGTTTGTGATCAGCCTCAGCATGAGAGATGTACAACAGAGACCACCTAAACTGTGCATGGGCCAGGCCATCAAAAACTTCCTTTGGGCTGGTGGCCATTCTTTGGCTGGAGATGGCCCACAGCCACATCTATAAGCCAGATTTTTCTTCCCTGCAAATATTAGGGTGAAAATACAGGATTCCTGTCTTCCTCTTTTGGGATAATGTATAAACTCTATAACAATTTCCCTAATAAATATCTACAGTGGTTGCTTATTCCTGAAGAAGAAATGTATCCAAATCTAAGTAGGAGTGACTGGTCACAGCCTTATTTTCAATTTTACTCTGTTTATAACTCTGATTCAAAACTTCTTTTCATCTAAAATTCTAAACCAACTTAATCTGTGTATGAAAGTGCTGCTTCAGAAAAGCCTTTCAAAGTATCTTCTTATGAGTAAGGCACAATGTTGAAGAGAAGCACCTACACAACCTCCCACCTCCAAAGTGTCCCCTAACCCTTGGACAAGAAGCTGACAGTGGATCTAGGTGCTGATGTGAGGATCAGGTGGTTGGAGAGGATACAAGTTGTGCCTGTGCCATAGAGCCATTGAGAAGACCCAGTGTGTTTTGGAGTGACAGGGCTTTTTGTGAGGCCTGGTGTTGAGTGTTATGCCACAGTGCCCTGTGGGACACAAACTGGTAGATTCAGGCAGCCATCACCAGGGACACTTTGGGATAATGGTTCATCCAAGCCCTGGAGCATTGTTTAAAGGCTCTGGGTTATATTTTCTGAATTTCCAGCCAGGAAACACACGAGATTGCTGAAGAGCCATCCACAGACTAGGTAAGGTTAGGGCATTTGGCTTTGAGGACACCCTCACAAGTGCTCTAAGGGGTTGGCTGGGCACAGCCAGAGCCTGGGTTCCCAGGACACTTAGAGGGCAGCATCAGAACTCCCAAGTGACCAGCTAAAGGTCACAGAGCTGTTAGGGCTGTGTAAGTGCTTCAAGAGTACACATCCTGGGCAAGGCAGTCCCTTTTCATCATCTAGATATATGTGCTTGTGCCTCTGCCCCATCCTCTCAGCAGCGCTTTGTTCCAAATTACATTGCACCGTTTTGCACTGCATCTGATTTCTTGTCTTATCAGAATGTCTCACAGTCACAAATTGTATGATCTCTGTCTATTCCTCAGGATAACAATATAAAACAATCAAGGAGGGAAAAAATGGGTAAATGTAATGTGCCTTGTGAATGAAGTATAGGCAGAATGGGATGTGTGAATATTGCTTTTCTTCAGCCCCACAGGGGAGAAACTGGATTAATTCATCATTTTGGTTAAGCAGAGGAAGAGGGCACCATTAAATAAAGCTTAGAGGAAAGAGAATTAAAATGATAGGGCAAAATCATTTTAATCACTTGGTCTCAGCTTCATAAAAAGAGGTGAAATTCCTTTTCATTGGTCTTCAGAGTGCCTGGATTTCATGCATGATTCTTCATCGACTTGTCTGCTGTACATAATTAAAAAATGTGATTTTTTTTTTTTTAGTATGCCCTATATAAGTCAGTGAATGCTGCATTAAGAAAGATTTGCAGTGTTTGAATATTTTTCTTCTATCATTTGTTCACTGTTACCCTCCAAGAAAGTAACAATTACTGAAATAAGCAAATAGATGCTAGAGTAAGACAACCTCCTGTACAACAATACCAGCTGTTCCTGACCTTACAAACAGATCTGCTACAATCAAGAAACACATTATTAAATAGAAGGGAATGAGAAGTGAAAGGCACACAGAGTCCCAATGGAAAAAATAAAAAACACCAAACCAACCAAAAAGTGGGTTTTTTGTAACAAATGAACAGTAAAGGAATGAGCAGAGACCGATTTCTTTAAACAGGCAATCCCTGTGCCCTGTCAGAAGAGGTGCAGTATAACTCAGCCATTTCTAGTCCTCTGCCCTTCTCTTGAAACAAAGTGACAGCTACTGCTTTGTGACATTGCTTTACCAGGCACTAAACTGGGACATGGAAATAAAAGGATTAGTTATGCAGATGACATAGTTACACAGAAGCTGGCACAGCGGATGCTCCTTATGTGGGATATAATGTCAGGATGAATATGTGAGCATCAGACTTTGAGTGTGGGTTACTGCTAGGCTTTGTCTTTTATTATTTGCCATCATGAATCTTCCTTTGGTTCTACACTGTCCTAAGAAAGTCTCTGAAAAGGAATTCTCAGTAAGAGGGCTGAACTGTACACAGTAATCCCAACTAGGAAAAGACAGACTATCTTGGTGAGCCTCCAGAAGAGGGGATGGGAGAAGCAGGCTCTCAAAATCATTATCATCCTCACTTGCCTTTGCACAAGTGAAAAATGAGCCAATAGCTATTATGTACATAAAGCATACCTGTATGAAATCATTAAGTATTACTGGCAAGTAGATAAGTTTATGTGAAATCTAGGCATTATTATATTGTAAACAAAACAAATGAGCAAACAAACAAAAAACCCACTGGGATTTAAAAGGACAGTGAAAAGAGGGCTTGGTAAATCATGAAGAATTTTAAAATCTAGGGCTTAATGAAGCACCCAGCAATCATTTAGGTGACTCCTTCTGCCACCTCTGGCAAGAGTTAATACCTAAGTGCACAGCCAGAGTCAGACTAAGCAGGGACAACCACTGGGAGGAGTGGTTCCACCTGAGTTAAGGTGAATCAGTGAGGTAAAGGAAGCCTCGGGTCTGGGTGGGCCCCCGAGCAGACTTTGATCAAGCCCTGCACAGTACACAAGGTCTTTCTGTCCTCACACCCCAAAGTACAGGGAACCAGTACTGAAATCTTGGGTGAGAAGGTCAGCTGGATAGAACATTTGACAGAAAGGTCTTAAGGATTTCATCACAGGGTAGGGGGATTCGCGGTGGGTTTTTCTCTTTCCTGTAATGTGTGTCAAATAAGTAAATGTTTCAATTATTTTGAGGTAAGTAAATATCTTTCCTTTAATCTTAATCTGATTCATATCACTGCAAACTCAGGGTGAGATGAGAAACCAAGGCACTACTCTCTTGATCCCCAAATCCATCATTGTCAATAGGAGTCTTCTCATTCACATAGAATGATTTGTAATCAGGCCCTAAGCTGTTGTGTCTCTGTATACAAACACGTATCTGTATCTGTGTGAATATGTGCTAATGTGTGGATGTGTATAATGCTTTGTGTATGTGTGCATATATGTGTGTATTTACATACACATTCTCACTAACACAAATATATATTTAAGATTTACAGTTCTGGAAAACCTAGTGAATAATGTAAATGATTAAAGCAGATGCCTCGCAGAAAATATTGTTCAGACCCCCTCATTTAAATTCAGTCTCTTATTCACACTTGGTAATACATTCTGCCATATGAATTATGGATTCCTGTTTTTATCTCTCACACTACACATGAATGTTTGATAAAGATTGTTCCCAATATTATATTTTATCAAAATGCTCATCTAAAATTCAGTCAGAAATTCTTTCCAGTAATTATGCATTGACTTAGCACTATGAAAAAAAAAAAAAAAAAAAAAAAAAAAAAAAAAAAAAAAAAGGGGGGGGAAAAAAGGCAAGCCAAATTATATTATCATTGTTTTTCCTGAATATTTGTCCTAAATAACACTAAAAGACTGACAGGATTTGCAGCCAAAATTCCTTGTTTATACTCCATCCAAATGGAGCCAAGGCAGCTACAGTATGTTTTTCACACTGCTCTACAAATGCTTGTCTCTGTGCTTTGTCTTGTGAGGAAAAAAGCTGCTTTTATGCTAAATTATTCGTAATGACTTTGTGAAGTGGATTAATATCCAGAAGGGGTCTGGATTCTCACTGGAGAAATATCAAATCTACCTCCTTGGGGAATCAGGATAGTCTTATTATAAGGTTCCTAGGAAAGCACAAAAAAACTGTTACTGTCCACAGTAATTCAGTAATTTTTTTGCACTTATTTTCTTTTCTGTGTGTAAAATCGCAGCTCCTGAAGAAAGGTCAAACTACAGAAAATTAAAACATACATTCCTATTTTGGCTGGTAATCTGTGTCATGACTTAAAATGTAACCCAGTCTTCCCCTTTGTTAGTGCAGGGTTCTCTTCAGTTTTGTCAGGCTGTGCATTGGTCAGTTGTCCAGAAGGGAACTTCCTGAACTCTATTCTCAAGGAGGCCAGCACAGCAGAAGTGTGTCTGAAGCTCAAAAGAGTGCTAAGGACCTGACACCTGTTTGGGAACCTGAGTTCTAGTCTAGTTTCATGGACCAACCTCCTACCATGAGCTGGCATGCATAGGGATGCTCCTGGAGTGCATTTCCCATTTAGTTTCATTTAAACTGAATCCAGTGCCCTCCAAGAGCAAACCAAAGCCCAGTAAATTGGGAAAAGTGGATTTTTTTTCTAGAAGGACAAGCCTTGTCTCATCCCAAATACCAATATGAATACAGACATTGAATTCATCAGGTTTTGGACCAGTCCTCAGATAAAGCTATCCATTGTCCTTTTCTTTTTGATAGAATTGAATTAGGAGAGACTGAGGTACCCAACAGGTGAATAGCTTCTGAGGAGGAAGTATAATAATCAAGTGTACAGTGACTGGTCTTGATTGCATGTTACTCTTAGCTGGGAGAAAACTTTGGAAAATTGTCCATACTGACAGCACGGGTGTTTTGATTCTCTCTCTTTGTGCAGTACAAGAAGTCCAAAACCACTCTGTATCTTCTGAAAAACTAGAGGAATCCTGTAAAAGGAAGGCTGTCTTGCCTCTCTAAAAAATTAGCAGTAATAATGGATTTAGTTTTGCCTTTCTATCTGCTTTTCCTTCCTGCACGTTTATCTGGGGAATAGCTTGCCCTCCTCAGCATATGGCCTGTGAGGAGATAAAAGACAGTCTTCTTTACAGAAAAACCCATTTCCTTTTCCAAGTGCAATTCCCATTCCTTCATTTCAGTGAGCATGCATATTCTCTCAGTTATTTCTTTCATGATTGTGTTGAAAGCCCAAAATGATAAGGAAAAGATTGATCCTTAATGGACCAGTGCAATGTTGACAAATTTCAAACACATTTTACATATCACATAAAGCACGCCAATATTAATCTGTGTTGGATACATATGTTCTCCATATTACCAAAGATTTTGCCATCTCACAGTCTTTCTTCACAATCAGTTCTCACATCATGCTACTGCTGTAAGTGCTTTTGCTCTACACAGTTGATGGGAAAATGCCACACAAGGACTGGCTTGTCCAAGCTCCCATATGTAGACCACCCTCAAAATAGTGCTTTATATGATATGAAGAAATTAGTAACTGAAAATGTTTACAGCCTGATATTACACATGACTTTTTCTGAAGAAAAAGTAAGAGAAGAGCACAAGTCCTCTATCTCTTGACCAGTACTTTGCAGCATAGTATATGTGTACCTGTCAAACAAACATTTGCATCAAGTTGATGGGGATTTTTGTTTCTGTTTCTTGTTTTCCTTTTGAATGACTCAGTAGAGCCAGTAAAGCCATATTCATCTTTCCCATAGAAAGGGAATAGCCTTACACTGTGATGAAGAGTGAAGAATTATTCTAAATGTAGGAGGAATAGATTTTGTGCCTGATAAGGACTGCTTCTTTAAGAAGAGGGGACAACTTCTAGCTGTAGATTTCTCAACTTAGATATCTCTATTCTATTCACCACCACTTCTTTCCAAGGCACAAATCTCAGTGGAATCCAGCTGCTTAGTCAGACTTTCCCTCTTGTTTCCCTTGACTTTACACCTGACAAACTCCCTGCTGCCAGGCTCCTTTGGGATAAGCAGGTTTGCAAAGATAGCCCAATTGCTCTTCCTTCAGCAGCTGCTGCAGTGGGAAGTTCAGAAATGTCTCAGACAGAAACACATGGTTAAGGGGTGCAAGAGTTCTACTGACTGTCTGGATGCCACCACTCTGTGCTGAACTCCTTTCCCGTAACATTTCATTCCAAGCTCTGTTATGGAAGCCATTAGCACCTTTCTGTATGACAATATGATGACAGGATTTCTGCCTGTGGTTTCCAGAGGCACGTCTTTCAGGGACTGCCACAGCTATCATCATGTTAGCAGATCTGTGTGTGAATGTACACGTGTCTATCTGTCTATTTAATAAATGCTCCATATCAGTTACTCCAGCTAAGGGAATTATTCTGCCCCACACAGACATCACTATGACACGTTTCAAGGCAAAATACTGCATTTCTGTAGTGTCAAGTCCTTTAAAAAAGATGCACTTTGTACTAGTTTTGTATAACCATGGATGCAAGCCCAGATGCCCTCTTCATCTCTCAGGAAATAAATAAACTGTGAAAATACAGAAGTTGGTACTTTCACCTTGCAACCAGGAGAAGTCATCACCTCTACTTCTTAGGCCAGATCTGCCCTAGTGCTCTTATGGGAAAGCTTCACATTAAATGACTCTTATGTTTGCTGAAGGCATTATTGGCATTAATCAGATGTATGCCAACAAATGCACATCATGCCTAGGATGACACCACCTTAGGGTCAATAAATACTTCAGTGACAACATAGTTGTATGTGGGTTTATGTATCTGAGTGGATGATTTGAATATACTCTGAAGCAGAGTTCACTGATGGGATAAAAAGGTCAGAACTTTCTGTCTCTTGCATCTACTTTTTGTTGCATTACTGTATGTTTTCCATTTTTATTTTGGAAATGAGTATAATATTTTTTGGTATCAGGCCAGATCAACAGTGGAACTCTTCCACACCATTCCAAATAGCAGTAAAATAGAATAATGGAATATTACACCGAAAAGAATCTTGCCCTACACATCAGTAATTTATCTGCTATACTTTTTTTGCATCAGTAACCATAAGAAATTGTTATTGGTTCCTCTTCTATTGCATATTTGTTCTGTGGTTAAAGATGAGTTACTGCACAGTTTGGGTTAATGGAGGCATTCTCCCCTGAGACAGAAGTATGCACTGGCTTTAAGATTGGGATGGGTACTTTATTATGGTCTATGACTGATTTCAATGCTGCTTTATCATCTGCCAGCATGCACACACAAACTAATAAGCTATTCACTGCTTTTTGCCCCTGAGGGCACCTTTCAATAAGGCAAGTCATTGATTTTTACCATCAGACACACAGGCCATGAGCCATTCCCTGTATCACTCTCTCCCCAGTGGTGCATCCTGCGGGGGACACTGGTCGTTTCAGTCACACACCTTCACACATACACACTCAGTAGCCAGCCATAATCTAGCTCAGATGCTCAGATATTCACTTTGCCTCCATTAGAAGAGCTATTTATATTAACCTCTTCTGCAATTCTCTCAACATAATTTGTTTTAAAAATACTTCTATGTAATGCTGAGGCCTCCTGCAATAGGCAGAATATATCTTTTTTTTTTTAATCCTTGGCAGCATGTTTTCATTGCCGCTCTTTTAAGCCCAAAGACCCAACTGCAGTAACAGATATAATCATGAACAGTGCCTTTTAGGCACTGTTACTGTATTTCTCCCAAGTCTGAGAGGGTCTCTCCTGTGGAATTCCATAGTGCAGCCTTAAAACCTTTTTCTGTTTTGTAGACCAAAGTTTCTCAAATTTTATTACTTTGCTCACCCTATCTAAAATACAAGGTACAATGTGGATCACTGTGGTTTTAATCACTGCCACTGTCTTCTACTCTTGCTCTGATAATATCTTTTAGATCAGTAAATTGAGCCCTACAGCTGCCAAGGAGCATGGGTGCTCAGCTGATATCCTCAGAGTAATTCAGATTTCAGGAGGAGCATTCTGATATCCTGAAGTGAGTGTCTGGCCATCTTGTAGGTATTTCCCATTTCATTTACCCTCCTTCTTTAGCAAGCTGTCCTTAGGGAAATAACTGTCACTCCAGCATTGTCTCCTCCCCAGCTGCAGAGATGTAAGGAAGGGAGCCAGTGCAGCACCTCATCTTCCCTCTCATCTCCTCTCCAGCCAGAGCAGCCAGGGCAAGGAGGGGCTGGTTCAGTACCTGGTACCACATCATGCTCGAGGCACTGAAACTGTCCTGGCCTTGCTAGGAAAGTGACCTGTAATGGCCTTCAGCTATCTTAACTCCATCTGAAATCCTGGTGACAATTCCCTCTGGGCCACTTAGGCACAGAATACTGTGCTATCCCACAGGCTCTGCTCCCACTGAAGTAAAACAGTTTCCAGCAGCTTTAGTAGCATGAACAAAAAGAAGGCCTTAAAGCTATATCATTTGGATTATACATTTTTATCTGCTCTATATATGATACTTCACAGCATCTGTATCTCATGTAAACTTTAAAAAATCAGAAATGTCATAGTTTAAAAATTTTAGCCAGTTTTCAGAGCAGCAAATAAGAAAAGAAAGTAGTTCTCTATGAGAAAAATTCAATTATATTTCTGATGAAAATATAGAAACTAAAAGTTACAACGAGGTAATTCAGAACATCTCATTAATATCTTTCTGGAATTGTCTTCAAATATTTCTTAACATCTTTTCATAGTGTACCTTTGAGCTAAAAAGCCCACTACAGAAAGTAATTCTGAATGTCAAAATTACTGTAGAAAATAAGTTAGCACTTCTTTTTCAGCTATCTCTAAGCTACTAATTAAGTAGCTTGATGAGTTACAATTTCATACTACACGCAGTCTTGTTTAAAATTCAAAATGTAACCTGTATTAAAATCTACAGTATTCAATTGAGGTCTATACTGCCAGCTCTCCCTTGATAATACCAAATGCATTAAAACAAAGCAACTGCATCCAGTCTGGGGATATACTGTGAGCTCTGATGCCTATTCTTCCACAGAGGGAGGGCTTTATGTGTTAAAATCAAAGATTCGAAAAGGAAAGATCATTACATAATAAAAATTGGTGGGCTTTTTTTTTTTCCAACCAAGGGAAAGGCACTTTAAAGTGTATTAGATTCATAATCTATTTGGAAATCTAGGCAGAAAACGCCTGTGCAGTTAATTGGCACGTGCAGCTGATCACAAGCATCTAAGCAGCCAACTGCATGTCCTGATGCTGTGAGACTATAAAAAGTATCTCTGCTTACTGACATGTAAGTTTGCAACATATTTTTATACAGACCTGACTGTGAATGTTTCCTACAGCCTTGTATTATCAGACCAAATGGTCATCCTTGACCTCAAGGCTTTAATAATTTTGCTGTTTAAGTAATGAAAATTTCAAGTTCTGCTTATCCAAGGTCAGAGAAGGAATACCTGTCTGGATGACAACTAGAAAATGGACATATTTATGATAGTGCTGTTGAGAATAGAGAAAGCAAAAATAATCAGAACTATCCCAGTTCATCAAACATCAGCAGAAATCTGCTTCTCCAAATTTAATATCAAAGGATCGCTATTTCTTCTGACAGTGTCTCTGAGCAGAGCAGATAAGCCTCTGATTGCTAATTAAACCCTTGCAAAAAGCCCTTAAATGAAGCACCCCCATGCCTGACTAACAACTCAAATCTCAAAGGCATTCATAATTGAAAGTGGAAGAGATTAAATTAAGAAAATATTAGCGAGTTAATGAATGACAAAAAATGTTATTTGTTCTGTTTACAATGAAACAAAAATCAAGGGGTTGTCTCCCCTAGCTGTGGAGGGCATACATTTAAATACCTGACAGAACATCCATTGTAAAGGAGCACTGCACAGCCTTGCATCCATTGTCCAGCCAAACAAATGTCCTGGATCCTGCAAGATCCTTGCCTTATTTTCTTCTTATTTTGAATTTATAGAAGAGCTGTTTAAATCTATACCAAGCTGTCCTTTAGGATCTGTCTGTAGGGATCTAGGAAATTAAGCATTTAGAATTCACACATATGGTCCTTCAGTTAGGACAAGTGCTTCATCTCTCTATCCTGCCTCTCCCGTGTGCAGCAGGGTGAAGATGTCTCTTGTGGCTCTGGCTGAGGTGTTCCATCCTTCCATGCAGATGTGCCACATGCAGCTCCTGACTGAGAGCTGCTCCAGAGAGTTCAGTGCTGGAGAAAAGTCCAGATTCAGACACCTCTTCTGAGGAAAATATTTAATCCACTGTTGCAATGTGAGTGCCATTCATTAGTAATATTTCTAGTTGAGGTGATAAGTAAATGGCCAATAAAACAGAATTTTATCCTACAAGTCCTGCTGTTAGAAAAGTAAAGTGCAAAGACTGGCAGATGTCAGTCTCCTTTCCACAGGAGTCAAGAGGAAACACAGTGATGCAAGTACAATTAACCAAAATGCATAAGTATATTGTAATAGTCTAACCATGATCCCATTTTTTTCCTTTGTCTTTCTTAAGTGGCGATTTTGCCTCCTATAATTAAGCATCATCAGTTGGATCTTGCTAATGGAAATCATTTGTGTGGATTTAGGAAGGCCTTTGCTGCTATGACAGCGGGCTTCGCAATGAACATTTGTCAGCACGCTGCTGCTATTTCCTAAATATTTCCACCTCTCTGGGGGGTTGTGTGTGTGTGTTTGGAGTTGTGGGGAATGTGGGAGCTTTGATGAAATGCCATGAAACCTTTGACTGAGCTGTCAAGCACGTGCCTAAGCAGGGAAATGGTGAGTGTTCCAGGTTTGTGTCTCACTTCTCACAGTCCAGACAAAGCAAGGGTTTAACATCGTGGATCCTGCCCTTGCTGATAACATGCTACTCCCTCCCATGATGGAGCAAACCAAGTGACAGAGAGAAATGAGCCTCCCACTCAGATTTAATCCTCCTGGGGTGCATTTTGTACACAATTCCTTGGCCAGGGTGTTTTGTGAGAAAATGGTAGCCCCCACTAGATAAGCTCCTTTGACTGAAATTGCAATCAGTTTCCAAGGTGTACAGAAAAGGCATTTGGATTGAGCTGGAGAAAGATTGGGTTTTATTCCTTTTCTTTCTTCCTTTCCCCTTCAAACAGCAACTGAGTACTCGGTGCACTGGGCTTAACTTCAGTGAGGATAAAACTGCTGGAGAAAATGGTCTCACCTGAATCGTTTACCATCAGTGAGCTTTCGGATCTCAGAGAAAACCTTTCCCTGCAGGTTGCAAAAGATGAAGGCAAACTCTTTAAGGATTACTCACTTATGAGGCTTCTGATGTCTGAGCCTGGAAAATGTGATCTATGACCAGTGGAAAAGGGGCAGAAGATTTTTATGGAAGTTCCAGAACTGCCTTTGCTGTAGACTATAATTGCCCTGTAATGAGTATCCTAATATCAACTCCTTTTGCAGAGCTGTCTATTCTCTTAAAGGGAAAAAAATGCACCTCACAGATAAAATACTTTGAAATGGGAAGAAGCCTTTTTTGCCTGAAAACTGCTTTGCATTTAAAACAAGGGATTTTTCAATATATTTTTAAACGCACCTCCTTGTCCATTAAGTAACAGATTGTGCTCTGCCTTCCACTACTGGCATAGAATTGTCATAGGCATCAGGTCTCTTGCACTGTCATAGAGGTATTTTAGCAAGAAATAATCACTTATTACTACGATATATTTTTATTCCTATGAGTTTTCTGTTACCAGTTTGGAAATTTTCATGTCACATTATTGCAGAGTCAAAATCCCTGTGAGACTTCAGTGAAGGTGTTTTGTAGGTAGGCACTAAGCCTCACAGAAATTCAATGTCAAGTTGTCAGATGGAAGTACGATTGTGCTTCTAATTTCAGAGAAGAGATGCTGAAAAGGAGTTGGCCCCAGACCTAGAAAAAAGCTGGTTTGTCCTATCTACCTGCTGGTACAGAACTCTTTCAGAAAGTATACATCTGAATGATGTGTCAAATTATTCTTCCATTTTTCTTGTGACATAACTTCATCTGTTTTCCTGGGTGATTGTTACACAGTTGAACAAGTCTCACCAGTCCTGGTGACACTGATGAGAGCGTCAAAATATTACAGTGAAATTTCCCCTTTATCAATTCCATCAAAATACTTCTAGTGATATCTCTCTCAGATACTTGAAGAATTCCACACTTGCCTTGCTGCACATCACCCTCCAAATGCCACAGCATTTCCCGGGCAGGTTGGCTCAGTTGTCAGGCTTGGCTGGCTCAGAAGAGCCCTCACCTTGGCCTGTGTGCAGGAGGTGCCAGCACTGCACAGTGCCCCTGCACAGCCCGGGTGACAGCCCTGTCCCCGTGCCCTGGCATGGCTATGGTGCTGGATTTGGCTGGGGTGGTTAATCCTCTTCCTAGTAGCTGGTGTGGGTTGTGTATGGGTATGCGGTTGAAGCGGTGTTGATAATTCAGGGATGTTTGCCTTACTGCTGAGCAGCATCAAATAGAGCCAAGGCCTTTTCTGCTCCTCACCCACCAGGGAAGAGGCTGGGAGGGGACAAGGTCAGGACAGCTGACCCCAGCTGACCCAAAGGATAATCCAGACCATGTGACATTGTGCTCAACATATGAAACTGTGGGAAGGAGGAGGAAGGTTCAGGCTCAGAGTGCTGGTGTTTGTCTTCCCAGGTCACTGTTGTGTGTGATGGAGCCATGCTCTCCTGGGGATGACTGAACACCTGCCTGCCCATGCCTAAGGAATAAATTCCTTGCTCTGCTTTCCCTATTAAACTGTCTCTATTTCAGCACACGAATTTTCTCACTTTTGCGTTCCTGATTCCGTCCCTCCCACCAGGGGTGAGTGAGCAAACAGCTGCCTGGAGCTGAGTTGCTGGCTGGGGTTAAACCACAACACTGTGTTTGTTGCACTATCTCTGTATATAATAATGTTTGCTGTGTGGAAAATGTACCTGCAGGTAATCTCTGGAAGTAGCCCCACATAGTTAAACAATAGAAAAGGACAAATCAATTTAAAAGCACTTCTAGCCTTTGCTTCAAACATGTAACTTCACCTACATACTCTGAGCTTTCTGCTTGGAGAAATGGAGTTAAAAGAGATTCAAAAACTCTTAAAAATTAAATTAACTCAGACTTTTCTAGGCAGGTGATAGAAGTGTGCGTTCCTGATGGAAAACTCAAACATGTGCTTTGAGCAAACCGACTTTTTTTGTTTCAGATTTAACAATAGCATAAAATAAATTTCATCCTGTGAAGTGGTGCATTTGGAGAAAGCTGCACATTACAGCCAAGCTGTGTTTTTTAGAGCAGTGGTATACATTTTTGCTAGAAACTTCATGTCAGTTGAGTAGTATAGCTCAGAAAATTTTGAGTACCTATGACACAGAGTGCACGCCTACTCATACTAATGGATCCCAAATACAATATATAATGGAGAGATCCATGCATCAGCAACAGGACTTTGTGATATATGGATACCGAGGTAGGAACTGTGCTCAATTTATATATAGTTTTGTATAATTGTACTACCCCTCCCCTACAGTTCACATAGAAAAGCTTTTTGTCTCCTCTGGATACTAATTTCCAACTAGTTTTAAAGTGTAACATCAATCAGAAACCTAGGGGCAAGAACAGATCCCAAATCCTTCCCTTAACTGAAACACTGGAAAGAAACTTGGAGCATTTTCAAGAAAAGGAAAAAGTGCATTTCCTAACAACTAATTGTTCTGTTTATTTTTCCTGGCTTATAATGTCTCCAGTGACTTTGATTTTTTGACTTGGTCCACTCACTGGACTCTACTTTTCTTTTTAAAAATTGGACTGTTCGTGACACAGATTTTCCCAAAAATTTGCAGCTTAGTAATCTGTCACCCTCAGATGAATATTTTTAATTAAAGCATCTGGCTAAATCACAGGCTTATGCAAAAGGCATACTAGGTCATCTTGTGCAACCCACTGGTAAATATTATATTGTTCACTACAGGATATCTTCCAGCACTTTGTCCTATCCTTCCTAAATTAGGAAATCGTAATGCGTTCCTTTACTTCTCTTGAGGGTTTTTCTTATTGGCTGGGAAATCCTGTTGTTGGGAATTTTTTTCCCTAATATTCATGAACGGAAACAATGTCTTAAGTAATTTTATAATTTTGAAAATTGTTTTCCTATTGCAATTCCATGATGCTCTAGGATGCAGTGCTTCCTTCTAGGATAGTGATTTTTATTGCAATACCACAGTAATAAGGTACTACTTCTAACCCAGCTGTACTAATTTTTGTCGCTTTTCATGTTGTTATATCTAATGAATGGAGATTTTGAAATCCAATTAATAAGCTGAGAGCCCTCTATACTGTGGTTCTCCAAAAGTCCTCCCTAAAGTCTTGATTTCTTTTTCTTTTCTTTTTTCCACCCGCCCAAAGATTTCACAGAATGTTCTGAGTATTACAGTTTCCATTTTAGAAGGCTCAAAAACTTAATCCTGCTGGAAGTTTTGATTGATATTAGTGAGAAAGGACTTAATGCACGTAGTGGGCACTTTAGAAATAGTCCCTATCCCTTTCTTGGTTGTGGAAGAGGAGTGTTTTTTCTCCTGATGCATGGTACCACTGTTCTCAACAGAATAATCCCTCTGGGCAGTGTACTCCTTGTCATTTAATTCAGGAGATTCTCTGACTTGAGCACTGTACTGGACTACTTTTTATCTTTGCCTCTGAGTGATTTTTTTTTTTTTTTTTTTTAAATTCTCACAAGGGAAAAGCCTTTTGCTTTTTCCTCATTTGCCTGTGATTTCATATTTCTTTTGTTTGTTAACAGAAAGAATGAGAGAGTTCAATACACTTGATAAAAATACTGATTGTTTTGATCAAAACCCAAAGATCAAGCTTTTTGTGAAAATGAGCTTCAGAGCAGCTTTTTTAGGTTGGTGACTCTAGCTGCCATTAATTCCAGCTGTTTATGTCATGGGCATTAAATTTCAGTGTAACTGTCCTGGATTAAAAAAGAAAAGAAAAAAGGAAGTATGCATTTACAAGGGACTCTGACTCTTGAGAAGGTGAAGCCTGGCCCAGAAGGAAGGTATGCTCTTTCTCCTATCCTGATGCCTCAGCCTAATTTTTTGCATAATTACTGGATTGGTTTTACTTTCCCTGTTGTTTTCTCTGTTTTAAGAGTCCTACTTTTTTTATTTTTGCATCTTTCCTAAAATTCATTGCACACATTTTAGCTGATCTTCCGAACAGCAAAAACCCAAACGAGTTTGGAATGACCAAAAAAAAAAAAAAAAACAAAAAAAAAAAAAAAAAAACAANCAAAAACAAAAACAAAAACAAAAAACTTTCTAATCAAGAGAGAGGAATAAATGATAGGTGCATGTAAATCTGTGTAGCTTCATGAAAGGAAATGAGGCTGCTGTGCATTCTATTTTTAAAAATCTTTATTCTAATTTGAGGTTAGGTAGCAACGTTCACCCTGAATTGATCCTTGTATTAAATCCTATGGATTTATACAAAGAGCAGATTTCAGTATTTGTGTTTCTAGAGTATATTGGTTTATCACTTTAGCCATGAGGAGTGTTACTTCCTTTTCCCTTTTACTTTCCCTTCTAGGGGAATAATTCACTTGCCATCACAAGGTGTGTTTGTCGAAACAAGATTTGGTTGTGCCAAATTGTTGATGATATAGCACTGTGCCAGATCATACAATATTTCTACCTGTGGCCACATCTGGTGCTTCCCCTTCCTGGCTCTGTTGGGAGACGTGTATCAGCTCTGGTTCATTTTCTGTGACTCTCATTAGGGCAGGATCCATCCTTTCCTTCCCCCTCTTGAAAGCCTCATGCCTAGGAGAGTCGCAGAAGTTTTGAAATTAGAGGTTGCTAAAAAGGACTTAATTTTCCAGTAGTTTGAAATATGATTGATTTTAGTTTTGAGCTTATCAGAAAACTAGACCAACAATTTTTCAGTCCTCATTTTTTAATTAATAGCTCTACCACAGTTTGAATCAGATCTAGCTGGAAAAAATTTGACTTACACCACTGAACACTATAGCAAAGCCTGATAATTTGCCCATTATACAAACCTATGTGCATAGGTGTCAGTCTTTCCAAACAAGTGCTCATGCTCTTTGTTCTGAAACTCAGTAACTTCTGCATGTCTCACTGGTGAGAGCACAGAAACTATATTCAATGCATTCATGAAATATAGATCTTTTCTTAGTTTTTAAAAATTATTTTATTTGGAGGAATTGAGCTTCTAAAATGCAATAAGAATGGGGTCATTGGTAGGCTGACAAGCATTTGACTTTATCTTCAAATTTATTCTCTTTTTTGTTTGTTTCTTTCTTACTTTTTGGAGCTGAATGATTGCCTCTACATTTTGGCTTACAGAACATCTATGGCTTGTTAACCTGCCTATTTCCTGAAAAGATTTATGCATTTTTTTAATATTGAATTCAGCCCTGAAATTAAAGAGTAAATGAATCTCCACAAAATTAAGGAAAACATTGCACAGAAAGACCAAATAGAATTTTTAAATGCCTGCAATTTTTTCTGTATCAATATGGGTAAGAGGCACCATTATTAAAAAGGAGTAGCCTTCACATAATTTAAAAGGGTATGAATATTGGGTAGATCAAAACCTTAAATTAGTCTTTCATAGATGAGTAACAGGGTATAAATTGTACTTCATTTCTTTGTGCAGTATCTGTAAAAACAGGGTCTGGTATCTTAGGGTTTCCTGGGAATACAATCATGGATGTGTGTGCCACTTACAGGCATTGGTGTGAATGTATTGATATAAATGACCACAAAAGGTGCAAGACAATGGGGGATGACATGCTACATGTCAGAAACCATTCCAATCTTCTTGTGCTATTTAAGTAATTTTAGTTTGGTTGTGTCCCTTGTGACATGGGGCCATTTCTTCCTCCTGGATTAATTCTGCAGGGACAGTAAGTGAATGCAGAATGTAATACGTGGTGTTTGAAGTGTTTCAATAAAATTTAAAATATTAATAGCTTAATAATTTGCACTGATTTATAGTCTGATTACTTTGAAGGTCTTATGAATTATGTCAGTCCTGGAATAATTAAAATAGTACACAAAAGGGTGAATAAAATAAGTGCCAATAAAATTAAGTAACCACCTTGCTGCTCCTCTCATAGGGAAGAAGTATGAAAACAATCTTAATTGCATAACTTCTTGATAAATTTCTTACAGAATTTGGACCATTCAAGACTACCCCTCAATACTGCAAAGGCTCCTTAGCAGTCTGAGACAGCACTGGACAGCCTTATTCTAGAAATCATGAGAAAGCATTAATTTATCATAAATCTAAGCTTTCAAAATAATTTAAGTGTAATCAGGAGTCCATAATGTAGAAAACATTGAGGATCATTTGTCATTATGTTATAAGGAGACTATGCAGAGATCAGAAGCACTGGTTGTCCCAGTGCCCTCCCTTTCACCCCAGCATCAAGCTCTTTTGCACATTAAGCTTCTTACAAGTCTTCTGATTTTTCAGCTGTTGGTCCTGTTATAAATATATCTCTGCTTTGTAACGTCACAGTGTCTGCTCTGTGCACTGAGCCCACAGACACAGGAAAGAGCAAGGAAAAGCTCCAGTTAATGGCTGTGGGTGGAATGTTGACGGAAAGCACATTAGTTGTAATTATTAGTGCTCTCATTATTTTTATATATAGATTATATTTTTAATAGATTCAGGAAATCCCCTGTAAATTGTGTATCTCAGACACCTTCCTTACCAGTTTAAAAAAAATTGCTCTGTATTGTTACTGTAGGAAATAACTGATAGAATTAAAAATTTGAAAATAGTTGGAGATGAAATAGGTTCTTTAAATAGCTCAATCATTCCTGCCACTCAAAAAATCCATGACATGTCCTTACAGATCATAAGGTAACAGGAGGAAGTGGAGCAATGGTCATGAGCAATCCAGATTCATGTTTCTCTTTGGCCAGGCATTGAAATCTAAACAATATGAAACTTCAGACTCCTGTTTTTATAAGCATGTTAAATGTAGATATTTTTGGAAAATTCACTATTAAGTAAAGTGCCAGCAGATGGCATTGAAGAATATATGTCATCATTCCAGTTTCTTGTAGAATTAATAAGGCTCCCTGTACCACAGATTTCTTCCTCCGTGCATCTCCTAAGCACTGTATGGAATTCACTAAAGCACCCATTTTACGGGAGCTGGAGACCTGTTCTTAGGTGTAAGAAAACTTAAAAGGCTCTAAGCTCTTATCTCTTTATATGCTCAAGTTTTTATTTATCCTCTCCTACAGAGACAGGCTGAGGGAGTTGGGGCTGTTCAACCTGGAGAGCAGGAGGCTCCAGCAGAGCTTGTAACATCTTCCAGTACCTAAAGGGGATCCTACAGGGAACCTGGGCAGGTATTTTGGACAAAGTGACAGGAGAAAGGGTAATGGCTCCAAACTGAAAGGGTGTAGATTTAGATTAGGGATTAGGAAGAAAATCTTTTCTGTGAGGGTGGTGGGGCACTGGAACAGATTACCCGGAGAAGTTGTGGTTGTCCAGTGCCTGTCAGTGCTAATGGCAAAGCTGGATGTGGCCCTGAGCAACCTGGTCCTGTGGAAGGTGTCCCTGCCCATGGTGGGGGTTTCCAGTTAGGTGATCTGTGAGGTCATCTAACCATTCTCTGATTCCAACCCAAACCTCTTTGCTGATTCTGTGATCCTCTGGACACAACCATCAGATGGAAAATCAGATGGATTGCCACCAGTAACGGGAACCCTCACAGGGGCAGGGTCTCGTGTTTGTAAGTGTCTGCCGTGGCTGTGAGCTGTTGGTGCCGCTGCCAGTGAGTTAATTAACAGCTTCAATGTCCCCTTAATGGTGGTTGCTCCAGATTATCCTTCTGCCAGTTCTACTTTATGTTTGTAAGGTGAACATAAAGAAAGAAAGGAAAGAAAAATAAGAATGCATAAGAAAAACAGAAGTTAGAAAAAGAAATGGGGAAATAAAAGTTTGAAAGATAAATGATACTGAGATAAAGAGGATTTAGTCAGAGATCTCCCTTTGGTAATGAAAAGTGGCTGAGTTTTCACTTGGATTGGTCTTATTTAGTAAGACTTAACAAAGCCAGACCTGTTTTGATTGCCTTTTGCAGTCATTTGTGATGCAGAGATGATGGACAGAAGATATACAAGACAAGAGAAAACACAAAAAACAATAATATGCTTCAAGAAAATAAAATTGAAGAGATTTCCTTTTCATTTGCCTTTTTAGACTTTCGTCTTTCCCATCCCTTAAACATACATTTTTCTGTCTTGATTCTCTGAGTTTCCATTTTCTACATTTCTTTCATGTTTTGCATATCTCTCCTTTTTTCTTTGAATGTAAATAGATAGGATCTATATTTTCTCTCAGGTGTGTTTCTCAAGGTGAAAAGGTTTTTACAGCTTGACTTTGAGAACAGTAGTAAGAGCTTCAAATATTCATCTCTCAGTAGGTGATGAAGGTCTTAACAAACACTGCAGATGAATCAAAGGTTATTTGGTTATGCTTATTGCTGTAATTAAATGAAAATTTCTTCTGGGTATTCATATGGTTTCATACTGTTGGGTGATTTCTTCCTCCTTGTCCTGAATCTGACTGGTTTTGAAATGCCAAATCAAACACCCATCCAGTGAATATGCAAAGACGTGTCTGTCGCAGAAGCAGCTGCTTGCTTTACTTAAAATGCTTTGAGAGGCGTGGTTGCCCAATGGGGAAACAGGCTACAGACTAATTAAGAAATGTCATGTTTCTTCTTCCTTGCCTTAAAATTCTCCATAGAATTTTTTCATTATTAAGCACTTCATAAGATCCCAAGTCTACTGAACTCTGAAAACTTGCAAAAAGCTTTCTACTCCAAGTTTTAATTAGAATATTTCCCATTCCAGCTCATGACAAAACGAATATGTGACCTCTGATTGGTCTTCATAATCATTTACCTATCTCAACATAAAGTTGTGGGGTTTATTTTAATTCAATGAAGCCCTGACCTTTTTTTATTTTTCTAGTTTCCCTTATGGTATTTTATAATAAAGTGAAGGAAATCCATGTAGTTATACAGCATTCATCAAGCAAAGGTGTGAAGTGTCGGATTTATTGTGGCTTTTCATATTCATGGAAAACCAAGCTGGCATCTTTAATGCATTCACAGATGTCAGACATCTTGTGGAGGGAACCAACATACTGGAGTAGGATTTAGTTGGCAACAGAGTACAGCAAAAAAAAAGGGAAAATTGTTTGGCTGTAGGATAGACAGTGGCTCTGGATGTACCTCCTAGCCAAACAGCCACACTGAGCTGATTGTCTTATCACAAATCCATCTTTCTCCCACTTGTCCCCCATTCCATCTCACACTGACTCATCGTTTTCAGCACAGTCACCCAGTGACCTTTCTGTCCAATCTTGTAGTGCCAGCAGGGGTGAAATATTATGTTTTCACTGATTAAACAAAAGGTTAATTAGAACACCCACTTTGGGGTTTTTTGCACCACATGTTGGAGGAGTGGGAAGTACTAAGGAAAAATACATTAAATCTTGAATAACATTAGCTACATTTCTACTTATAGAAATATTAAGAAATAGTAGAGTTTACTGACTTTGAAGTCCCTGATTAGGAAGAAGAATAGAGCAGAATCATCTATAATATTGATTTCTTTTTACTGTATTAAAATATTTTCTATACAGACAATTGGTTCTGTGGCTTAATAGCTCATCCTTCTAGCCCAACACACACTTCTGCACAGAGACAGCATTTCTGTCAAATCTCAGAGCCTCTGTTTGTGTTCCATGTGTGACTGGAGCAGCTCAACAACCTGGCTGCAGACCAGTGGGACCGAGACCATGGGCAGGGTGGGCCACACCTCCAAGCTGCAGCTGAAGCCAGGACTGCAGCAGGGCCAAAGGCTCCCTCTCAAGTCAGCAACAAATAGAACCCAGCACTGCTGACTCTGGAAGGGCCAAATGACTTTGTATGCTGAAACCTCAGAGCTGAGAGGAGCCATGCTGAGGAACAGCACTAGCCAGGACAAGATGGGATTTACAGGTGTCTCCCTCGACACCATCAGCACCCACTGAAGTTCATAAGAACAGAACAGGAAAATATTGTCCACACACTCTCACAGCCTTCAGCAATTTTCAGCTCAATCATCTGAAAATAATGTATTAGTTTCCCACTCAATAGCCCTTTGTGGATTTTTCCTCTGAGTTTATCAGTTGTTGAACAAATGTAAATTTTAACTCCTCTAATGCCCTATTATGCCTTCCACAATTATGCTGCACAGCACAGTAATATATTTTCTTCTAAAATTTCTACCTGCTAGTTTCATTTGATGCACTGTGGCCTTTGTTTTGGAAAAAACAATGAATACTGATTCTGTATTTACTGTCTTCATTCTACTCATGTTCTAAACATCTCTATCATACACCCACTCAGCTGTCTTTCTTCCAGGTTGAAGAGCTGTAGTCATTACATATATGAAAACTGTTCCACCCCTTAAACAGTCTTTCTCTCTTTTTCATTTCTGCTCTGTGTCTGGCTTTGAGATGAGGAACTGAGAATCTGAAAAGTTAGAAAGTGACTTGGTGACTTATTTTACGCGCATGGTTGTACATTACATACAAACCATAACAACTGTAATACAAAATCAGGCATGAAGGTTGCAGTAGGCATAGGTAAACTGGTGTTACAACTTCTGGAATAAACCCACAGAGTGTCACACCTTGGAATTGTTAACTTGCTTTTTCATGCTGTGTTATTTATGTAATTTTATGCTCTTTAAACTAAGCCTTTTCCTACCCTTTAATATCTCATATCTTATTTTAATTGCTTTAGTGGCGTTTTTTTGTATTATTTCCATGTATGTTTTACACTCATTTTACCCTACAGGCAGAGTTCCAGAGTTCCTCCAATACTGAGAGCTTTGTTTCCTTTCTTTCCTTTCAAAATTAGTAAATATCAGTCCATACAGGACCCCTCTCCCTAGAGCATCTCTCTGTTTGTCCCTCCTCTTACCATCTTCTCTACAAAGTAACCTGTACAATTCAATTGGCTGGAAAAAGGCAGTTGCCACTGACAGATTTTCCTTTAGGAAATACTGTGAGATGATTCTGATCTCACAAAAAATGTACTAGAAGCAATCTTTTTTCCACATATTCTAAAGAGAGTCAAAAACATAAAGCAAAGGTGTTGTTCACAGTATCTAGGGAATTTAGGAGCAGAAATACCACTAAGACATCAAAGTGGTTTGTCCTTAACTCCCTTGGATGCTTCTGAAATTCCCATCCTCAAAGCTAGTCCTAGAAGGATTATAAGCACACCTCAGCAGCAGGAATGTGTTGTTCTGTTTAGCAACTGTGCAGGAGAGAACTGTGTTTGAACTGCATGTGAACAATCTCCCTTAAATCACTGCCTGCATCACAAGATTGGCTCAAGCCTCTCCTTCCTCCTCCTGTTCCTTCCCAAACTGGACACGTCACAAGGGAGTATTTCTGGATACTTTGAGGGAGGACAGAGCTAAAGAAGGTTTTCACCAGCTGCTTCACATGTGTAAATGCAACAGGAATTATTTGACATTATGTAATTAAGCACTGTGACTGTGCATTCCCCACAAAAGGAGTAAACCTGGTGACACATAGTCTACAGTCTGAGAGGGCTCTTTGCAGATGGGAAATTCAGACACTCTTTGATTTAACTGGCTCTCCCAAGGACAGAAAAAAAAAAAAAAGAACAATGGCTAGGGCATTAGCCTGAGCCTTGCCAATTTAGCTCAGTGCCTTGTCAGGTGTTTCTGAAAGTCCCTGTGTGCCTTAAATAGATAATTATAATTTTTCACAGTAGTATGAGGTAACTGCATAAAAAAGTTTAGAAGTGCTCTAAACTGTTGTTCTGGCACACAGCTAAGAGGAAAACAAGGGAAGTCAGACCAGGAAGTTCCTAACTTGTGGATGATTACTGTAACAACTTAGGTATCCCTCTTCCCTTCTCTCACTGTAATTACTGGTTGTGACCTATCACATATGATGTAATTACTGTGTTATTGACATAGAGCTTAAGCTCAGGCACTTTCTTGGGGTGAACTTGATGTTTGAAAAGGTTTTCCTCCATCTTCCCCTTCTTGATAGGAAAATGAGTGTAGGGAATGGAAATGCTGAGCTCTCATGCAGTGGGACTTATGTTGTCTCAAAAATGCTGTCTTTATGAGATGATAAAAAGACTTCAATAAAAAAAATACAAAGGATCTAATAGTTCTTGGCTATTTAGAGGAAAGGAAAGCAGGGGAATGTGAAGGAAAAATAATAATGCAATCTTCCATTTTCTAACATGGACAGTTGGCAATACTGTGCTTTTCCAATTAAGATGATAGCATCTGGACTACTGTAATCCTTAAGGTTGTAAACTGTGTCATGTAGCCCAGAGTGGATTCATCAGTCAGCTGGCAATAATTTATATGATTAAAAAGAAAGGCACTGCCCATAATTTTACTGTAGGGTTGCTATGCTGTCTTTTGGTTTTGTTTGGGGGTTTTTTGGTTTTGTTTTTTGGGGGGTGTTGGTTTTTTTTCCTGTGGAAAATAATTTGTTTAAAGCATTGTACTGGAAGGAAGAAAACCTGCAACAAAATTAACAAAGCATCTTCCTTTGTCTTCTCTTCCCTGTTCAAAAATACCTAATATAAATAACTATGCTGGGGGTTTAATGATGTTAAGATTAGGTTTTTTACCCACTAGATTATATTATTTATTATATGCAGAAATTTACTCCTAAAGTACAGCTGCTCAGGCTAGCTGCAGAGTGGGAAGAGAAGCATGCAGATTCAGAAGGGAAGGCCAGTATGGCAGGGGGGCTGTGTGACAGCTGCCACCAAGACAGGTAGGGCAGGGGATAGCAGAGGGTAAAAAGAATCAGCAGACCAAGGGGCTGGGAAATCCTCAACAGAGAGAAGGAGTTAGGAAGGTGCAACTTAAACAAAGAGAAACTGAAATGATTTTCACTGAGTTGTTTTCCCTGGTCCTTTCTCTGGCATCCAGCTTGATGTTTGGATTAGTAATGCTGTTGAATCCTGAAAATGCATGAGAGTGTTTGCAAAGAAAGAACTGCTGTTTTAGTAGGAGATAGTTTGATGTTTCTTGATTGAAAAAATTAGAATGAATCTGTCAGTAATTTCAACATTTCTGTGAGATTATGTGGTTTCTTTTCATCTCCTCCACATCATTTGTATCACAAGTTCAGAACTAGGGTTCTAGTCTGAACATCTTGCCTGCTGAGTCAGATTTTCTGAGGTCTACTGGGACTGCTTAATGCAAAGACAGACTTGCTAGAAAGGAATTGAGGGCTCTCCTGAAGCTAACAAACCTCCCCTCACACGAGTTCCTTGTTAGAGCCTTGTGTAAGGAGTCACACCTGTGCTGAAATGGGAATGCTGAACACCTGTGCTGAGCAGGTAGAAGAGATTATAAAAGCAGGGAAAAGGGTAAACAAGCTGTTCATATCTTCGGAATTCAGGTAAGCAGGGGGTTTGGTAAAGTTCTTTCTAAATCTTTGGTTTGTTTCCTTTTGTTCTGGGTTTTTTGGGGTTTTTTGTTTGTTTTTGTTTTTGGCATTTTTTGTGTGTGTTTTTTTTTGTTTGTTTGGGGTTGGGTTTTTTTTTTTTTTTTTTTTTGGGTTTTTTTTTGTTTTTTTTTTTTTTTTTTTTTTTTTTTTTTTTTTTTTTGNTTTTTTTTTTTTTTTTTTTTTTGTTGTTGTTGTTTTTGGTTAGTTGGTTTATTTGTAACATGGATTAAAATTCTAAATATTTTTCATATATTTTCCCAAGCTGTTGGCTTGTACTGCTCCCAGATTGTAACTTGCTTTCCTTAGTGAGCCCTGGTACTTTTCTTGGTTTGTGTAGCTCCTTCCCTTTGTGACTAGAAACATGAGTAATCACAAAGGAGGGAAAATGGTGATTTTCATGATATGCTGTATGTGTCAGCTGGTGTACTGGCCAGAGCTGCTCTGGCAATTTCTGTCTGACCCATTCCTACATGTCCAAGAAAGGCCAGTTTGCACCCAGCATTTTTTTCCCTAACACCTTCAATATGGATGGCAGGCTGATTGTGTGTAATCCTTAACAGATTTTTGTAAGTATGGTTATATATGTTTGTAAAAGAAAGAGTGATTTGAATGCATGAGATAAGTTATCATCACAGCTGCTGTTCAAATGCCTGCATTTTTAAGTGAGTGGCTTCTCTGTAACAGTAGCATGAGAGGGAGCTGGAATTTCCCAGGAAGGTGGTGAGGATGTGGGAAGTGAGGTTTTTCTTTTCTTTATTTGTGGAAAACACAATTGCATCTGAACTTTGGCTTAGTTTGCAGAGCTGTATTGAGATCCTGTGACCTTATATGAGCCCAAAGCAACAAATAAAATGTCTTCCTATCAAGACAATTTCCTTGAAGCTACTCAGGGTTGCAATATTAACTTAAACAAATGACTTTGAAAAATGCAGTAAACTCTCGGCTTCATCCTCAGAAGCATCCTAAAGAAGTTAGATAAAATCATGATTTAATATCCTTTGATGCAACAGACATATTTAATGGAAGGGCATAGCCATCCTTCTCTCCAGAGAGGCAATTTCACAATCAACCCCAGCCTTTAGAAGGTTTTTCTGGTTGAAGAATTTGATATTGTCTTCTCTGTGTTGTAAAGGCACAGTAGACTTGCCATGAGCTTTGTGGATGTGGGTGATGCTTTACTAGAATAGAGGTGAAGCCCCTCTTTCAGTTTGATTCTCACCTCCAAGAGCTTCCACGAGGGGAACTGTGCAGCATCCACAAGGTTTTGTGTTGGTTTTGGATGACTGAACTGCAAGTGGCTCTATGCCCTTAATTTTGTCACTGTTCTTTAAAAGATGTGAATTGACAGCATCAAAGTGACTTGCATTGATCTTTATTACTCACTGGCTACTCCAGCTTCATTGCTAATCTCAGTATATTCAGTATTTGAATTAGTTCATTACTAGAAGATGAACCAAGACCTCTACCAAACCTCTACTAATCTCTCCCCCCTCATCTTCCTTCCACTGAGAGCAATCCCTTTACCTTTTTTAGGTAATTTCTAGCTAACAACCCAGGAAGTTTCCTTTTGGTGTAGCTGAGAACATTTAAATAGATGGGGATTACCTGAAAATGCTCCTAATGAATTAGTATATGTAATGCTCAAAGAAGCTTAGGCACACAGTCAAACAGGTCTGTAAAAAAATAAATCCATAGGTTGTTTAGGAGCAAGGAGCAATCTGTGCTTCTGAATCCACACCATGCAGACTGACTGGCAGGAGTAGTTACCTTGCCAGTAGTACCTGCCAATTCCCAGGCCAGCTTCTCTGGCAGGGCAGGTGTGGGGCACAGTGAGCTGTGGGCAGCATCTCCTGGGCACAGGTGGCACTGAGGCAGTTTGCTGAAGGGCTGCACTGCTCTGGAGATCTGAGCCAGTCTTACAGAGGTGCACAGCCTTGCAAGTGAGCCCTTGACCTCAGAGAAGAGGAACTGATGCTCCAGTCAAGAACATCACAGAAGCACACCAAATGTTATGAATTGCAAGGGACCCACAAGGGTCATTGACTCCAACTCTTAAGTGGGGGCCTGCACATGGGTCAAACCCTCTACCTTGGCACTATTAGCACCAGGCTCTGACCACTGGGCTAGTACAGAGCCTAGTTGTCTCTCTGCTGTGTGATGGGGCAAAGGAAGAAAGGAGCTCCTTGTAATATTTCATTAGTGTGGGAGGCATTTAAGTACCTTTTTTCCAGTGAAAGAAGTGGCTCCAACTACAATACTTTGTGTTGGGTGGAGATTCTGCTGCTTCTGAGTATGGAAGAGAGGTAGAAGCTCTAGGAAATGGCTGGGTAACCTCTCCTTTTGAAGGCAGAGCTAAAACTTGCAGGGGCATATTAGACAGGAGTATAAAATCTTACACTGAGACAAGATTCTTATTATTAATCGGTAATTAAATAATAGTTAAGCCATATAAATTCCTCCCACTTTCAAGGCACAAAAGAGCTGTGCTCATTTACTCCAGCCAAGAATTTGATATAATAATTTTGGGAAGCTTCCTGTTTCTTTCATGTTCACAAGAGTTCTGTGTTATATAAAGAGACTGTGGCGTGAATGTTACCTGGCCCAATTTCTGTGTGTAATTAATTGACTTAGCTTTTTTCTCTGCATGCAATTCCACACACAAAAGGATGTATTAAATCACAGCCAATTGCTGCAAACACTTGCAAGGAATCCCTTATTTAAAAAAAAAAAAACGGTCCTAAATATTCTGTTTTCTCTTATTCCCACATTATACAATTGTAAAGCTTTTAAGCAAGCAATATGGTATTTTTCTACGGAGCCTTCTAGTCCCAAGCTTTCTGTTTATTCTAAAAATATCAGACATTCTACACCATTTGTCCTGTAAGAATCTTACCCTGTATACTTTACTAAAACTTCTTTTTGGGATGCTTTTGTCCAAAAAATGCAGCCCAAAGGCATCTACATAAGGATAGTTCATTAAAATAATAAAAAAAAATACAAAAAACACCACACTACCTTAGGGATGAAAGGAACTTTATAGAGTGCAGAAATATTGTGTGTAGGTCTCCAAATAGTGCTTGGCCGGGCCTTTTATAGAATACCTAGGATACTTTTCCTGGAAGTGTCAAGAAGTCATGTGAGTAGTAATTTGTTTGGAGCAATAACTGTGACTTCTAGCATGTGCAGGAAATTTTAATTCAGGCTCACATGTGTTGAGAATAAACACTTGAATTCACTAGGCTGGTAAAATATATAAGCTACATTTTATGACCTTGAGTTGAGTGAAGCTGTAGTATCAGCAGAAGCATATTTTGAGTTGCAGTAAAAATTATCTCTTTAGAGAAAGTCTCAGTTTGTACAGAGAGGGATTTGTTGGGATTTCTTTTCATAATGTTGATTGGAAGACAAGAGGGGTCTTCATCAGAGGGAAAAGCTTGAAGAGATAAGAAAAAAAGTTACAAGTGAGTTTTGAAGGCTGGAAACTGGATCAAGGAAAGAGAAGGATAGAGGTAGGATATAAAAACAATGCAAGTTGGAAAAGCAAAATGATGCAGAAAAGAGCATATCAAAAAGTGGAGAGTAAGATTAAGAAAAAGAGAAGAGTTTGCAGGAGAAAAAGCATTAAAGCAGTGCTGGAATTAGGCCAGTGCTGGACTGTGGCAGTTCCCAAAAGAACCCTGGCAGCTCCTGTAATGAGGTTCAGGCTAATTGAAATTTGTCTTTCTCCAATTCGGATGGTCAAATTCCAGTACCGATAAGGGAAACACAGGAAAATGCAGAATGAAGAAGAGCTCTCCAACATGACTAGGAACAGACTTGTAATACCAAATATAAAAGGAAAAAAAATATAGTTTGTCCAAACTGTTGTTTCTTTCTTTGCAGCACACAGTGAATTATCACTGGATGGAACATAAATGGAATTCAGTCAAGTTCCAACTTTAAACATTGGGTCTGAGGAGACTTCTTAAATGTAAGTCATTTGGGTTTTAATATATACATTATTTAAGTTTTTTCTGCATTCAAAAAATAAGTGTTCTGATTTGGGGACAAATAAAATGAATTCTTTGTGTGTTACTAAATAGCTGAATGTACATTTTAAATAGGAAGCTTAGTGTAGTTTAGTGCAGGCTGTATCACAGGATCATGGCTGATTCTTCTTTACAGGGTCTCCTGTAATTAACATTATCAATAATACAAAAGAGGAAGGTATTTATTATGCAAAGTCTGCAGCTAACTATCTATACTAGGAGATCTCATCCTTCTGGTCTATTTTATCCATCATTAAATCATGGAAGGAAATAGGTGAGGCAAAAAATTCTTGACTTTTTCCAAAGCAGAGTCTTCTTTTATGTAAACTAGCTTAATATTTTTAAGAGCAGAGTACAGTTTTAAATATAAGGCTAGAAGAAATTGTTTAAATAACCATTTTTTACATAAACCCAGTGTATTGGGAAAGTAATCATATAAAGTAAAACACATGCTCAGTATTTTTCATATTAGGTGGGAAATACTTCTCAACACATGGATTTATGGGACATATTTCTTGTGTTTCACTTGTACCAATTTAAGGGAGAGGCAACTCTGCTGAGGCAATGCTGATGCAAAATGCACTGAAGATCTGCCCAAGTGGTGAGGGGTGTGATTCAGCCAAGATGCTGAAATGCATCACAAGCTAAAATTCATTCCCACTCACAGCATCTGCTTACATGTACTATTGCTTCATTCTCACAGTTTGTTAGCTATAGCATAGTCCAAAAACTGTAATATCCATAATTTGAAGAGTTCAGAGCTGTAGCTGTGGGAATAAATGTGTTCTCATCAGCTCCTGGGCCCTGCCCGTGGGGTAAAGTGCTGCTTGTGTGTATGCTTGGCCAAAGGCACACCCTCAGAGTTGCTGTGAAAAGCCTTCCCCAGCACCAAGGAGGGCAGCCTGTAACTGGATAAGTTGTTTTCATCTTGAATTCTTTTGGAATCTCTTTTTGCATTTAGTAAAATCCAGCTATTCTGTTAATGTGTTTAGATAATATAGTGATTGACACCTTAGAAATACTTTAGACAGACAGATAAAAGGATTCCAAATGCATCGTTTGTGAATTTTTAATAAACGGTTTTGCATTGTCCAGTGATGAAAACAAATCATCTGTGGAAAGACAAAACTGTTTTTCATTAGTATCATTCACTGAGGATGTTTGTATATGTCTGGTGCTTGATAGCATCTTAAACTTAATCATTTTACCATTTCTAGCAACAAAATATGTCACTTGACAAGCACTTATGCTTTGTATTTGCCTCTTCTTTTTTTCTTTTCTTTTTTTTTTTTTTTCCTGAGCTTCAATGTTTGTGCTGCCTTTTTCACAAAATGATGCATTTGATGAGCAGGTGAAGCTTTCTTACTGTAAATTGTTTCTTTACAAGCAATACACAAAAAAGTTCTGAATTTATTTCAAATTCCAGAGAAACCAAAATACTGGTAAAAATTATTTCATTCAGTGTATTTTTTCAGCAAGGGTTAGACCAAACAAACCTCTGTAACATGGATCTTTTGGGGATCTAGTACCAACAGTCATTCTGACTGGACTTGACCTCGCTTTGATTTTCTTTTTGCTGCACTGACATGCCTCCTCTTCCTAAAATTATGAATTACTGAACTATTCACAGAATCCTACCACAGAATAGTTTAGGTGGGATGGGACCTTCAATATCACCTTGTTATCCTAATACTATGGTGAGGAGGAATTTTGTAAGTGTTCAGTGTATGGTGGCAAATAGTATATTTTATAAATTAATTTCAAGTCATCACTAAATTATGGAATTACATACTACATACACTTTACTATTAAAAGAGTTCATCATGTTTAATGTTATTACAGTGAACACCAAAGGAATTAATAATGATTTGCACTTCTTATAGAGTGGTACCAGTGTAGTGAAAAGAAGGTTAGCCTAATTAAATTCCACTAACCACTTTAGGGCTCTGCCGTATTGTGGAGGCTGTTTTTTATGTTAATTAATTCTAAATGAAAGGTTTCTGAAGTGTTTTAATATTGTTCAAAGAGGCACCTGGAAGTATTTCGAATTTTTTTTTTCCTTGTCCAGGATACTTTGACCAAGCAAGCATTATCCTTCTCAATTATGATCTCCCACATGCTGTATAGATTATAGTAAATAATAATCAACTGAATATTCTAGTATTTTATCAAGAGAAAGAGCTGAAGCTGGGTGAAAATATTGCTGTGTCCTGACAAGAGACAGCTTGGGGAGCGTGCCTCAGGCCTAGAAATCCAGTTCACTTTCTTGCAGTACACGGGGTTGCTGGACAATGCATTATGGATTTAAGTCCCTTTTGGAATTGCTTACTGTCCTTATTCCTTGTTTTCCACAAAAACAAATGCTACACCACATTTGGCTTAGATTCTTGTTTCCACATATCTGACTTTGTGATGATCTAGTGCTGTAGTTCAAGGGGTGAAAGGGTACATTTTTACATGTTAATTGCTTTCTGGTTCTTTTAATTGTCCTAAAGCAGAGACATAGAAGACATCTGTTGGTAGCATTTTGGTGACCTGCCTAGCTCCTTTTCAGCTTGCTTTAAGTGTTGTTGAGTAATACAAATTTTCAGACTGGGATTTGCACCAAGAAAAATAGTTGTGAAAAAACAAATGTGAAAATTTGCTTTACCTCTCCTTCTACTGAAATTCTTGGAAATGTTTTTACTTTTAGCCTTTTAATAGACCTGTTTGGAAATCCTATTCAAGCTGGATTTTTTAAACCCCAATTCCCTTAAGCACATGCTTCATGTGTTAGGCATGTGTTTAAATTCTCTTCATTTAGTGTCATACACTTAAGGGCATTGCTGAATAAAGAAGGGTATGAGCATATACTTAAATGCTTTGCTGATCAAAGGAACAAACCTTTTGATTTGATCTACATTTAATGCAAGTTAGGTGACCTATCCAGTAGTCAAGAATTTACTAAACATCTCTACTAAAGACAGTTCTTGATTAAGCTGTGTCCTTTTGGCTATGGAGATAGGAAGGGCTGCATAATACAGCACTTTTCTTAATATTTCTTATGACATTGGTTGTAAATTACGTTTTCAAGTGCTATATTCTCACTGCAAGTAAAGGGATCAAGACAGTAAAAATGAAAAGAGAAAAGAGGGGTTTGGTTGTTAAAGACATATTCAGTGGAAAAACCAGAATGATTCAATATGTTTTATGTTCTTAATATTTTTTCTTTCTATATACAGTTCAGCATGTAACACATCTCCTCCTCCTTACACTAAAAATTTATATTCAGGATACTCTAATGAAGTACATCTTGAGTCTCCTTTTCATGGCTAATGAGGAGACAACAAGAATTTGACTAATACTAGTACAATTACTGGAGCAGTGAAGCGTGCATCTCTGATTAGATGTGATAATTTGCAAGGCTGGGCTCTTCACATTAAGTTTGCAAACAGTTTAAAAATCACTTCCTCTATTTATCCAGCTAATCTCTGTTTAATGACTCCAGACCTGACAAAAGAAAGAGAAAATATCTCTTAAAACCCTATACTTCATTTATGAAGCTTATATGTAGAAAAGGGGTGTAATTGATAGCAAATTTTTTCCAGAACACTTTCAGATAAAGCCATGCAGGTGACTTTTTACTATGCAGTGGCTTTTTTATTATTCCTGTAATACTGAGTTTCCTTTACATAGAGCTTTGTTGTCTTTCTCCAGGTTTAGACATATGTTTCTACTGATTTTTGGTTCTTTTGATTTCTTTCTAATTTCCTTTTTGAATTAAATACTTGATAATCCATAGAGTATGAATATTTTTGTTGGATTTGCTTATTTTTTTTCCAAAAATGTTGGTAGAGTGACTGGTGATGGTACTGTTAGGGAATTCTTCATCAGTCATCAGCATCTTGGACAGGCAGGTTTTAAAAGTAATCAAGCCCATACCATTACGGATTTTTTAAGTACTCCATCATCTTGGAGGCCTCTGTTCATCATTTGGACTTGAAGCAAAGCTGGCTGAAACAACAGGACCTATGGTTAGAAATCTTGATGAATTTAGTTGAACAAGCAGAAGCAGCTCTTGCTGTCAGTAGGTGGCACTTGTCCTGAGGCAGGAATGAGATGGTGTCTAAAAAGGACAGCCAGGGGTTTCAGTCGGGCTGAAAAATGGATGCCTTCATGCAAAACTCTGTCCCAGAGCACATCACTTATAGAAAGAACGTATTCTAGCTGTGACTGCAGAGAAAGAACTTCCATTAGAGGATTTAAATGTGTTTGCCAAGTCACTTTGCATGCTCATTTCTGGACCAAGTGCCACTGTAGTGTCTCCACGTTGCACAGTGACATCATACGATTGATATTTCTTTTAGGATCCTCTGAAACTGAGTAAAAAGAGATTCAAAACCAATACACTGACATAGGAAGGTAGAAAGGATTCAAGATTGTGACTCCCATAGATATTTTCTGGAGTTTTGCCTAAAATGTGTTAAAGCAGAAGTATGGAAATAGGATCAAATGCTCAGCCTATTGTTTTTGTACATATTTATTTGCTTATATAGCTTCGAGAGAGCCTGATCAGCTTTGTGTAAAGTATCTTGTGTAAAGATGGGCTCTGGGATATCCCTGTCTATTTTAGAAAGCAATACCTAGTACACTTTAGTTTCTACTGAAAAGCAGCCATTGTTGCAAGGATTGTGTGGAAAAAAACAGAAAATGTGCATCAACTTCCTTCTGGACCTATGGAAGCTATTTGTGTCAGAGAGGAGAGAATCCTTAGAGAAGTTTTGACAGGCTGCATGGAAAGGCATCTTTTAATACAGAAGGCATATGGAAGGAAACTTTCTCCTTTTCCTGACACAAAAGAGATAAAACCAGAAAGTTGTGGGGTTTAGTTCTTGGGGATGGCAGTTTGTAAATTTGATCTGAATTCCCAGTGGAAGAGCATCGTCCCTGAAGACTAGGATAGAAGGGTGGAGGCAGTGCAAAATGACATCACCTCTTGCTGTTACTAATGGGATGGAAAATGGCCAATGCAACTTCAGAAATGGGAAAAGCAGATTAAGGATTTTTTTCATTTTTGCTCTGCAGTCTCCACTGGTGGTCCTTACAGGGCCAACTGTCTGATTTCACTCTTCCCCATTACAAAGTAAAGCATTTAAGGACCAGAAGGTAGTATTTAAATGTGCTGTCTCTTCATAGAAATCATAATTTTTTTTCAAATGGCTAATTCTGCCTAGAACTGGAACTGAGGAAGCCATTTTTCAATTAGGAAAAATTGAATAGAAATTACACTATGATCAGGGTTGCAGTAAGTGTTCCTTGCTCTCTATGCTATTTAGAGCTCTTGTTCTTGAATCTGTGCAAATGCTCCTTAAAATTGATATTACTATGTAATAATAAGTTTCCTGCTTTTAATCACAACAGCAGCCCTGGAAAACAAAGGAGTGCTTTTGCTCAGTGCCCTGGAGGGCAGCTTGAGTGAAGGTGAGAGACTGCAATGTTTCCGTGCAGTTGGATTGTACTTGTGCTTAGTGAAAATTTCCTTACCACTACCCAGTGAGAAGCTCCAAGCAGACATCCAGTACTGTCTCTAATCTCCAAAGCTGCCTGTTAAGCTTTGAGGAGAATCCTCAAGTTACTTTTTCTTCTTCCCTGTGCCTTAAGGCAGGATACACAGCTTTGGAAGAGTGGAGCTACTCAGTCTCCAGCTGCCTGCTGTTTTTGGGGTGCTCTGTGCTGGGATAGAGCATTTGGGAGCCATTGAGGCCACAACAGAGTTTTAGGACATGTTTGCTTACAAACAGGTTAATTTTAATGCAGTTAAGTGATAAAAAGGAAGAAGCAACAAAATCAGTCATTAAATTTAGAGGTTGTTGGTTCCAGCTTATTGTTGGTTCCTGCTCATGAGACTGGCTAATGAACTACTGCTTTTTCTAGAGCTCATACCTTGGCAAGTTCCTAGGGCTACATAATTCCCACTCATTTTGAAGCAGATAATTTGTGGAGACACCCTAAGTTAATTCTGCCTTTTTTTCCATTCTGAATGAGGTAATACCTTTCTTTTTCTTTTCAGTTTATGCATTCTCTGAATGTATTAGAGGCAGGACAGGAAACTTTTTTCCTAGTGGTTGATTATTTTCAATTTGCATTCTCTAGTGTAAATAGTAAAGTACATTTTCCTTAATAGCCAAGTAGGGTCTAATTTTGGTTCCCTTAAATAAATTCAAGCCTTTCAGTAAGTCTTGTAGTTTCATAATAGATTTATCACTTGTACTTATTTTAAAAGAAACAAATCACTTGTAAGTTGGACAAAAAACC
>WEIU01009097.1:81106-107396 GCA_013389925.1 Aegithalos caudatus
AATCAGATGTATTTGTGAATAAAGTTCTTAATCACATTAAATTCCTAATAAGTAATAAAATGCTTCTCCTGGAAAGCAAATATCTTTTTTTAATATGGCCATTGGAGAGGGTGAAAAATAAGAATCATTGAAATTCTTACTAAAACAAAAGAAACCAACACAAATTAGTATATTATGGATGCTTTGCTGCTTGGAAAAAGCAGATTTTGGAGTGTTTGCTGTTTCAGACATTAGAGAATCCCCTCCTCAACTAAACCTTCTTTCCTGTATCAATTACAGTTTTCAAACATGGAGCAACAGAAAAAGATTAATTTTTTTCCATCTAATACCTACTAAATATTTAGTTAAGGTGACCTCACACATTCAGTTAAAAGTTAATCAACTAGAAGACACTAGTCCAGTGGAAACCAGATGTAGTTAGTTCCACTGCTCATGGAACAATTTCTCTGCAGATCCCTCTAATTTCTTCCCCAGATGTGAGCTGTCCCCTCTAATCATTGTGCTATTTCAAACAACTTGTTCACACACTCCCCAGACTTCAAAACAACTCTTGTACAAAGCACATCATCCTCAAGTTTGGAATAAATAGGGATTGAGCTATTTCTTAAATTACTGTTTAGAAAAGGGCCTTGAATTGTAGCATCCCTTTCCATCTAGTTGTTGCTAGTCTGAGGCTGGTGTGGTATTATTTGTGCCATGTGATGGGAGCAGGGAGGTTGGTCCTGTGCAGTCTTATCCATTCTGGGATCTCTTTCAGCACCCTTTGGTTTTTCTAACTTTAAGGGAAATGTGTGCTACACAAACGGGACTCTGCCTCCAGGATGCTTTGCAGTAGATTTTATTGTGCTTTTGTTTGTTGCCTCAGAGACTTTTATCTGTGTAGGTACCTTAATTTAGTCACCTTTTCAGTTTTCTGAGCTCCCTATCTAAGTCTGGAATTCCAGGAGCTGTGGAAATTCCATTCCACCAAGAAATTCCTTGTAACCTGAAACTTTTCACAGAGATTTCTGATACAGTCTATAAAATAGATAATACAACTGTTGAAAGACCATAATGCTTCTATAACTAATTATCAGGTTTTTTCCTCTTCACAAGCTCTTTACACGTGGATGCAGCATAGGCAAAGAGAATGTGAATTCCACTGTACATTGTCAGCAAGATTTTTGCCAAGGTGCTTCACTACCTCCAAAGTAGATTTTGTGCTTAAGGATTACTTTTGGGCTGCAATCTTCTAGGTCACAGCTGCTGGCATTTGGATGTGCATCTCTGGTGAAAATGTGCAAAATGTTTGGCATTGTCAGAGCAGGAAGTCCAGCTAGAACAAAAACACTGGTTTCATGTGGGAGCACCTATATGCAACAGCACACCAAGGATTCCTAGAAGGAATCTGCTGCCCTCCTGATGTCTGAGGGTACTTATTTTTGTGTGCATTTTCCATTAACCATGAAATAAGGGTTCCTTGCCTTAGAAAGGTTAAGGTAGAGGTTTGGATTTTTTTGGTCATGAAAGTTAAGACAATTAACTCATTCATAAGGCAGGAATTTTAATTGAGATCACCAAGGCTGAAGAACAAGTGGCGTATTCACAAGTAGAATTATATGTTTTTCCCAGCCTTTTCCTCTAAATATTTGATCATAGAAGGCCTTGTTTTAGACCAACTGCAGCAGAAGAAAACATTACTCTTAGATTTTATATTCTGTGAGTCAGTGGAAGTTGGTAACACACAGCTATATTTATCTTGTCCTGTCATTTCAGATGTACCTTACCCCACTCTATGGAATCATTTCTTATAGATGTTGGCAGCAGTCCTTGCCATCTCGTACCTGATTTTTTTTTTTAACCTAGACTTGTTTATTTTAGACAGGTTGCTTCATACCCTGTTCAGAAATGAAATGTGTTCTCTGTGTATGGAATTTGACAGAAATGAAGAAAAATCTCATCCATTTTGCTCAGTTGTCCTTACCTCATATGAAGGAAAACATTCACAGCTGTCTCTAGTGTCCTGCAATGCAATAATTTTTCTCAGAGGTAGACTAATACCTGAAAACCTGCTGACAAGGCCACTTGCCTTCTGCACTTGGTACTGTAATGTCTGGACACTGGGAGTGCAGATATGATCACTTTAAGTTTCTATTAAGCCCATTACTCCTTTAAACAAGGTTTGCTATTTAGGCTAACAGAAAAGGTACAAGAGTTTTTACTGACACTGAAATGAATAATTTCCAAAACACCCCAGGGAGCCATACTCAAAGATCTCACAGAAAATCAACATTTGTACTCAGTAGAAAGTTTTCTTCTTGGAAAATTAGTGCAGACATATATTAGGAATTACACTCAAAGAAATCTTCAGCATCAGATGTGTTGATTTGTTTCGTCATTTATCTCATCTTTCTTTCTTATAAGTGTAGTAGTGGACAGTGCTGTGCTATTGAGGCATGTGTCCAATGTAAAGTTGCCTTGAGCTGGTTTGAATGCCAATTGCTGCTCTAATAACCATTTTTAAGAAGGCAGCATGAAATTAATATGCTACAGTCTGCACAAAAGGAAGATAAAGCAAATGTAAACTTAGATCAGATAATTAACACGCCTTTGTGCATAGTGCTTGTAACAAATCCCAAGAAACTATTCCATGATATTTTAAGGCAAGGAGGTTAAAATCTGTGCACTTTGTATTTTGTGATGAGGTTCCTCTTTTACTCTTTGAAGTGATCTAGATGAAACAGGGTTTGGTTTTTTTTTGTTTTTTTTTTTGTGTAAAGTCAACCTCAAACCAATCATTCTAACTGTACAAACTAAAAAAAAAAAAAAAAAAAAAAAAAAAAAAAAAAAAAAAAAAAAAAAAATTTNNNAAAAATGGAACTTTCCTGTGATTGTCTAAACAGAAAGGTTTAGACACTTCTTTTATACACAGTAATCAGTACAAGGAATTGTAATAGTGCTGGAGCAGAATAAGACCTTCGTAAACAGAAAAGAGCATAACTTATTTTCTGGAGGATATCCGGTAGTGTGCTCCTTTTATTATTTTTTTAATTATTCTTCTTTCTTGGTTTTTATTTTGTTTGGAAGAAGAGTAACTTTTACCGCTGAGTCAGGCAATTGAGCTGAACATCAATCACTGCATGAAAAGCAGCAAATACCAGGCATATTCAAGAGAAAAAGTTATTTCCTGAGTAATCTGCAACAGAGAAAGCAGTGCTGTTCCACAATCTACAGCTAAGGCTGTAGTAGCATCTGCAGTATGTCACTGCAATCTCACACAGCAAAACCAGGTGTCTATCAAGGAAGAGGGCCTTTACAAGCCAAATTCTGTGGGATGATGTCAGTAGTGGCTACACCCTAAAAAGGTTGGAATTAGAGTTAAAACATTCATTCCATTTTGCTAAATTGTAGTACGTAACTGTTATCCTCGTGGTAAAAATTTTTATTCTTTCCTGTGTATCTAGGGTTTTATCCCATTACAAGCTGACCTTGCTTATATAATTGACAAAAGGGTATTCCATTAAAAGTAAAAGCTTTTTTATTTCATTTTGTCCATATGGTTCAATTTTTAATGTCCATCCTCTTAGTGACCAAACATTTACCAGGTTCACTAACTTTCTGTAGATGACTGTATATTATGGCTCGGTTGCTCTGAGGTCAATCCACTGTTTTTCTATTTATTTACTTAAAGAAATGAACAGACTTTCTTGTCCAGACTGGCTATTTTCTAAGATAGTACACAGAATAAGCCACAACTTTCAGGCACCAGGACCAATGATGCATTTTGGATATAGGTACACATTCTCAAACCAAACATCAGGCTTTTCTCTGACATTTTTTCTCTTACTTAGGTAGAAACTGATAAATGCATGATAGCCTGTATTACAAAGCTGAATTTACATCTATTTTTGTGTGTAACTGCTGTGTACGTTAGAAATCTGTCAAACTCCTAAGTTGCCCACTAGCTCATGGTTTAGCTAGTTTGATTAAAGAAAAGCAGACCTAGAATTATTGTATCTGTCCTAGAGGCTTCAAACCAGTGATAACAAAGAAAAACTAAAATATCTAATCAAAATTATAAATTGAAGTGTAAAACGGTGAGGATTTAGGTATGACAGAAGAGCTACCAATTAAATTTCTTTTTCTCAGTGGAAAGACAATGGATTAGATTCTCTAGGTGCTTTACACAAAAAAAAAAAAAATTATAAAAAGGATAGATTGAATCTTCTGAGATATTCAGTGCTGTAAGCTACTTCTCAACTGTATGCTGTTAGAAGCCAGGCAAATGCTTCCATCACTGCTGTGAAAGCAGTTTTTAAACTACTTGTAGGAGGGCTGTGCTGTCATTCTCAGCATTAGGGTGTTTCCTGTTTCCACTCTGTGCTTTCCACAATGTTGCAGAGACTGAGAAGTATCTGTGACTATATTATGGGTTCTGGTTTATGCAATTCCAAAAAAAAAAAAAGAATATTAATGAACAAAAATTAATTGAAAATAAATTGAGAGGGATACTTCTACTTTTTTACTTTTACTTTCTTCCGTGTTTTACTTTTGTGGTATTTTAACTTTTAAAAGAATTAAACCAATTTATTTTAGAAATAAACTAAGATAAACTAATAAAATAAAAATAAAATAAGAATCTTGAGACAAGCTCAACCTTTTTGTGACAAGGGGAGTTTCTAGCCACACAGTATCTATCAGGATCATTGCAGGTTGTTCGCAGTGTACTTTGAAAAATAGCTGTGCAATGGTGGGGTGTCCTGGTCACTTCAGTAAACCAGTGTTGCTCTGGAGGCTTCTAGCATTTTTCATCCATGTTTTCATCTTTGTTTAGAGAATATGTGGTTGTCTGTGAAAAAGCATGATGATGCTACAATAGCTTCATTAAAGCCTTTATAGCCTATAGAAGTTTTGTGTTTGGATTGATTTGAGGAATGGAATATCACAGTGAGACAGAAGTTAAGGTTTCATCCTTTGGAAAATTCATAATGGTTTTTGGTGTGAACTAAAAAGAAGAAAAAAAGCATCAGAGATTAAGTTTTGAGAAACAACAGATTTCTGCACTTTGAAATTATTAGTTACAATACATACCCATTTTTTTTGGAAAAAATAATTCACGTGACTTTTTTTCCTTTAAGTATTTTCTTATTACTGAAAACTTTCCTTCTGACTCCATTTCCCCATCTGTTCCTGGCAAAGTATTTCATATATGAATAAACTTTCCTATGCTTTGGTTTTATGGCTTTGCTACTATCACATGAGAGTACTGTCACAAACTTGTATGTGTAAAGTGGAGATAAGATCTATTGGCATATTTATTAACTGGCTTTCAGAGACCTGTTAGATAGGACATATTTTGGTGGAAAGAGGCATTTATATTCATAAATTAGGTTGCTGGTCTGTAGTTATATTTGTGTGGAAGGTACAACCTGCTTATCTGATCAGGTCTTAATTAAATCTTGGGAGCAGTAGATGTCTCATGAATTCAATTCATGAAATGAAAGAAATTTAATATAAATGCAGTACAATACATAAGTAAAAGACTAAACAATTGTACTAGAACTAATGGAATAGATCTTAAATTAGTTGCATGTAGTTTTTGTTTGTGATCCATCAGGTGACAAGGACTGTAGGTAAAGCTTTAGTTTGTTAATACACGGCCCATGAAGGAAGGTGGGAACTAAAGCTAAAGGTCTTTCAGGCAAAAGAATTTTCTGATACGTAAAAATGCCAAAAAACAGTTGGTGGAAACTAAAACTCTCCTAATGTTCGCAAAGGTTGCCCAGTTGTTTCTGCATCAAACAAAACCTTTCCAAAGTAAGGACCACAAAAGCTGAGACCTCCTATCCTGGTTATCCAGGACCAGCAACCTTAAAAGGGCTGGATACTTGGGAAAACTCTCTCCTGAGATTTACCCCGCAAGTGAAGTCTGTGGAGCCCAAGCAAGTCACCCCAAAGCTGGGCACAGTCCTGCAACATTTGTCTCCGAGGTTGTGGAAGCAAACTGACAGCGGTGTCCTGAGGAGGAAGGCCCCAGGGCAGCCCCGGCAGGGTGGCCCTGTAGCAGCCCTGGTGGCACAAATCACCTGGAGCCCGGCTCTGCCCCTCTGCCACTCCTGCTCAGGAGCACGGCTGAACAGCTGGGTGGGAGCATGGGAACAGTTGTGCCGTGCCTGGGACTTCAGGGCTGAACTCACAGCAAGTCTGTCCAGAATCCATCAGTTTTGAGAAGAGTAAGTCTTACAGAAAATGAGTCAGTCAGTGCAGATGCAGGGTCCTGAGAACTTAGTTTCTATGGAAAACATGTGGGTTCGACAATACCTTGCTGTCAACTCAGATTTGTCCAAACCTGAACTTTAGAGCAGGCATAGTTCCTGGGAATTGTAAAGTACTTTTTGACTAGTTTCCCTTATAGTTATAACCATGATTTTTAAATTTTTTTTCTGCATAATTTTTGCTGTCCTCCTTCACTTTTCCAGCTCAGCATGCCAATTTTTTCCCCCAGAACTGAAGTCTCTTTAGAACAGAGTCCCCTTTGACCAAGTATAGAGAGGAATATTTCCAGCAGAAAAAAAAAAACCAAAAAAAAACAAAACAAAAAAAAAACCAGTATGAGAGGAAAACACCCTTAAGAGCTTCTTAACATACAGAGAATAAAATCCGCAAGTATTTTATGAGATTTTTTTTCTGGATTAGGGGGTGAGAAGATGGGGAAAGTCATTCATCTTCCTTGTTATAGACTTGTCTTCCACATGGGACTTCTCTGTTTTAGCAGCTGAAGGTTTTACACCCATTCCTTTAACATGCACAGTTGAGGTGTGTCTAAATCCTGTGATGCACAGAAGTCACCTCTTGAGAACCAGGGGTTTAGTCCAGTGTTAGTTGATGGATTCCTTGCCACTGATTCCCAAGAAGTTTAGATCAGTCCTTAAGTAAGCACAAATACCAGCTTTAATATTTTTAAGAGTGCCTCAGGTTGGTTATGGAGTAAAAAGAGTAACATGACTTGATGCATAGAATGCTTTCCAATTTGTTGAGTTACTGGCCAGCTTCTGAAATTTCTTATGCTTAATCTAACAGGGAGTGTGCCTGAGCAAAGGAAGCTGTGAGCACCAAGAAAGGAGTGGAGGCAAGATTTAAACACAGACAGGCTGTTTTGCAGTTACTAATGTGTTTTCCCTATTAAAATGACGTAGCTGCCAGCATTTTTCTCCCACAAGCACTACCCAGATGGGGAGATGCAGAGATGCCCCATGTCCCTTCAGATAAACCGTGCACATTTGGTAGCAATTGAACTGGAGAGAGGGAGGGGTTCCTGTTGGCTTTTGCTGATATCATCTGGTTTATATTAGGCTGGAATTTCTGAGAATGGGATTATATTACTCTAACAAACAGTGGTTGCTATAGAAAACATAAGATCATCTGAGTTATCTTATATATATAAAATAGGCCTGAATACTGATGGCTTCCTGGGATTGGAGTGTTGGAGGAAGAAGTTGTGGGAAGAGTGTTGGGACACTTGTATTGTTATACTTGTGATTTCATATCTTGCATTTGTCACTTTTACTCTTGCCATTGTAATAATTATGTGTAGTCTTCAGGAACCTATGTGGACTGTCACCAGTATACCATGTCTCTTATCCTGACTTTAATAAGGATAGAAGTTAGCATAGAAGATAAGAAATCTGAAAAGGTGTGAAATTAATGTTACTGGATATTTGAAATCTAGTTTGTTCAGAAAATAATGTGGAGAACTTTTGTAGTGTTAATCTGTAGTCTCTGTTATTGTCTGCAGTACCTATTAACAGTCCAGTTTTCCCCAACCTTTACTTGGATGTCAGGTGGCAGAAGAGCCTTGCTGGGAAAAGGCAACGCCACACTGCTTCCAGTTCTTCCTGTGCCATGGAGATTACCCATAATTGTGTGATAGTTGCAGCTTCCCAATATATCAGGCAGCAATTGCCATCCTGTTCCCCAAAGACCAGCAGATTTGAGGGGTTTGGCTTCAGCATCTTTGAAGCTCCATATCTCAACAGCTTGTGCTGCATGCCAAGTGCATTCACAAAGTGCTGTAATAAATTTGATAATATTGTCTTTTGAAGGAATCTGTGTCACTGAGCCAGCACATGCTGACTGCACACACAGCAATGCTCTGTGTTTTCCTAGCTCTGTGATATAATGACAGAAGGGGGGGGAAAAAAAGCCAGACATAGAAGTATAAAGAAACCGGAGAGCCTAGACTCAGGGCACTTGCTAATGATACTGTACAGAAAAACTGAAAATATGTTAGTACAGATAGAGCCTGGGAGTATACAGCATTTGAATTTTGATCAGCTTTTCATACATGCAACTCTCAAAGTAGCAAGTATATTTATGAGGTTCAGACTACATTTACTGTCACAGACATTGTTTCACGGTGGCGTGGCTTAACCCTAGCTGGCAACTAAGGACCAGGCAGCCATTTGCTCATTCACCAGGGGGATGGGGAAGAGAAGAGGAAAAAGGTAAAACCTGTGGGTTGAGATAGAAACAGCTTAATAATTGAAATAAAATAATCATAATGGAAATGGAGAGAAGAAAAAGAGAAATCAATAAAACCCAGGAAAGACAGGCGATGCACAACAAAATTGCTCATGACCTGCTGAGCAGTGCTCAACCCTGAGCAATGACTTGCATCTCTCAAACAACTGCCCCAGTTTATACACTGGGCATGATGTTCTGTAGTATGGAATATCCCTTTGGCCAGTTCAGCTCAGCTGTCCTGGCTCTGCTCCCTCCCAGCTTCTTGAGTACCTCCTCACTGGCAAAGCAGAGGAAACTGAAAAGTCCTTGACTGAGGGTCAGCACAAAGATTAATCCAAAACACAACACTGTACCAGCTACTGGGGAGAAATTTAACTCTATCCTAGCCAAACCTAGGACACATTGGCATGCTCCATCCCTTCCCTACTACCATTCAAAATCAGCTTACTCTAAGCCTCCACGCAGGGCTCAGAGAATCTAAGGCCAGCTTTTCTGTGCTCTCTGCACCCAAAGGCAAGTGAAACTGTGACTGAAAGGAGTAGGATATTTGAAGTGGAGGTGGTGATGCTGAGCTTCCACTAACATCTGGTCATTAATTTCAGCTTTGGGGACTTCCAAAATGTTGGCAAACACAGCTCCAGCTGGCCTGGGGCCTGTGGCTTCTCCATCAGCAGGTAAATAGGCCAGATGGTCTCTAATTTTACTACTGTTTCTAGTATGGATGATGAGCCTTGTTCCCTACAGAACAATGTGCCTTCTAAATGCTGAATGTTTTTATCCACCTTTTGACCACATAGAAACAATGTAATCATTAGAAAAGTAGTAAAATTATTAGCACGGTGGCCACAAACAAAGTCTGAATGTTAAAGGCTGAGAAAAAGCAGCAATCGTCACCTAGTTTTCCTCTTTCCATTTCAGAATGGCAAAGTCTAGAAATCCTTTTTGAACAGCTGCACTTCCATTTGTGTTTGCTATAAAACAAAACTGTTTCACTTGTAGGAAGAAACTGGGGGAAACTGTTTTATCATTGCCATTTCTGTTCCTTTCAGCAAACAACAACAATGGACAAAAAAAGAATCAGACACAGAACCAAATGAAAAAATCCTCCAAATCCCATCAAGCCTTCTCTAGAGCAGTAGAGCTAAGATGTGCGTTAGAAAGCTGAAAGAATCCAAATTTAAGTGCTTTATGTTCAGTACTTATTGGAGGGAGTTTTTGTCATAACTGCATGCAGCATAAAAACTTGTAACAGGGTGGGAGGATGAGATTTTGGAGAATCTGGAACTGGAACCTAGGGCAATATTCAGGCAGTGATTATGCAATTGTTGCGTAATATGGAGAGTGCCTGCATGAATAATCCTGTTAACATCAGAGTTTCACAATCAAGCAATTGAACAGTGCACTGTTTAAAATCATCTGCATTTATGATGAAAGAATCAGCAAAATCGCTATTATAAGAATAGTGGTCTCATAAATATAGACTTTCTCAGCGGGGATGAAGAGTAACAATGTCAGAGGAAAGAATAGAGGAGAACATTTTCTCAGCTTCCATATAGCAGGAACGATTGGGTTCAACGGTTTCCCTTGAGAAATAGAAAAGGCATAGACGATTATTATGAATTGTCATTAATTTATTTGTTATGCCTGAGAAACACTTTGAACAGTAGGTTTGGCAGAATCGAAAGGGAGGGGGAGAAATACACTAGTAACCTGAACAATGAGCGATTTTTTTATTTGTACCTAGCAAGCGCCGGAGCCGGAAGGTTAATTCCCAAACATTGGAGGATTGTTCGCGCCGATGAGGCGGCGGCAGCCGCAGCAGGTGCCGCTCCTCCCCTCCCACGCCGCTGGCCCCAGGGCCGGCTCCTCCGGCAGGGCTCTCCCCGCGGGGGCTGCGCTCCGGACAGGGAACACAGGGCTGCCCGCAGCAAATGTGCTGTCGCTTCCACGGCTGGAAAAGCCGCAGCATCCCTGCAAGCTGTTTCTGTGCTCCCAGCGGGGGAACACACACGCTGAGCCTGTGCTCGTGCCAAGGGCGGGCCCGGCTGGGGCTGCGTGCGGGGCGGCAGCGGCGCTCCCTCGGCGAGATTCCTGTGCCACCTCCTGCAACTTGGCCAGCTACAAAGCGGCCCGAAACCTCCGCACAAACACAGAGGCGGCGGCACAGCCGCTGCCAGCAATGCTGTGGAAAACAAGTCATTAAATATCTGATCTATGAAGTTTAAGCTAGATGCCAAAGCAGGGGAAAAAAAACAAACAAACAACAAACTGTTAGACTGCCTTTTTTGTTTGGTTGTTTTGGGTTGTTGTGGTTTTTTTTCCAGAAGGTTTAAGGCTATGGAAAATGAGTGGGTGTATAAAGATGTATCTCTAGGTATCAGGGGCAAGGCAGGATGACAGCTGAAATTCAATCGGAGTTCATGTTGCCAGGAAGAATTTGAACGTTTAGGTGCTGATAGCTGAAGAATATGTACAGTCATCTGTGCAAAAAGACTGAGAAAATCTGTAGCTGATGGAGGAAAGTCATCTGCTTTTATCTCATGCCACACCGGTTGAAAAAGCAAATCCTGTGCCCTAAATGCCAATAGCTGCAGAACACTGGAGCCTTTCAAAGCTAATGTGCTTCTAGGTGGATTTATTAATTAGCTTTGTAAAGCTTTTGACATGCCAGAAAGTACAACCATTTTCAGACCAAATAGAACTGGTGTAAGATTAATATTTTTATGGTTGTTCCTACGTGACAATCCGTGTCAGGAGGAAAACTGTGAAGCAGCCTTCCCTATTCTGGTTTCTCTTATACTCCGTATAAAAATAGTCATCTAGTAGACTTCCATGCTTGTTGATTTCTTGGATATATGTAAGACATTTGGATGCTGTAATACTCTTAACGTTTTATTTCTATGTGAAAATACATCTGGAGAGGGTACCGAAGGCATAGTTCATTTCTCTTTGTTAGCCAGCATGCTGTGTTGGTTCTTTCTAGAGTGCAAATGAAGTTCCCAAAATGTTCTGGGAAATAAATTAGAAAGAGCTACTAAAGGTATATCCCCTTGCTTTAAAAACCATATTTTAGAGTATGGCAGTTTGCATTTTCATTTTTGGGGAGATAATGAATAATTGGGATGAACAGGAAAACCTCCACTAACATCAGTGCAGCTGCATTCATTTAGATCGGTTGAGGATCTGAGGATCTGATTCACTGTATGACAAAATATCTCAACTAATATAATTAGCTAAAGCTGCAATCAAAGCCCAGCATGGATGTGGGTTGTTGCAGCAATGTAAAATAGAAAAAAAAAGCAAAGCTGAAAGTTTCCAATATACCAATATATATGAAAATGTTCAGCTACAACTACTCTGCCATTTTTTGTATGGATGGATGTAATAAGTTGGGGTACCATGCCAGGATGAGAGGAGGCAGCTGGCTGAGTTGGGAGATTTTGCCTCATAATCATGAAAACTACTTTTCCCCTTGCCTTCATTCAAGTATTGAACATGCCAGTGGAGATCTGTGACTTCTGACTGAGCAGCAGGGAGCTGCTACCAGGGCTTACATTGTCCATTTTCTTATTTACCCTTTGCAAAGCTCTGTGTTTGGCTCACCATAGGCACGTGGCTTGTCTTCCTCTGTGCTTCAGCCTTCTCATTCCCACACCTGCCTGCCCAGATCTCTGAGGCAGAGCTTGCTCTCACCCTGTGCCTCCTGCAAGGAATTAGTGCTCGAGGAGCTGATGGCTCCTGTCCCTCTCCAGCAGCACCAAGTAGAGTCACTGCAGTCATCAACAGAAATAAATCCTTACTGGAATAACCCAAATACAAACTATTAAGAAATGCAAGCTTGAAAAGGACGACAGTGTCCAACATAGCCTTTGACTCAGTTTAATAAAGTGGACCTCTGCCTCCTACGGTCATTTTTTTCTAGACTACTGAAATATCCAGGAGCCTGAGCCCTTTTTTGGCTTCTGGTCTAAGCAGGAAGACAGGAGAGAAGCATGAAATGCTTTATCACTGCCATTGTAAACAGTTTGTATATTTGCTGTGGAAATGTGTTTCTGTGAGGGGTCAGCCTGTAATACCTTGTACCTTGTCAGCAGAAACACTTCAGTGGAATGTGCCCCCACTAACAGGATTCTTTTTGTACATCCACTCCTTAAGAGGCTGTACAGACCTTTTTGTTTTCAGTGCTGTGGTGGGCACAAAGAGAAAGCTGCTTCTGTTAATAAGTGTACATAAAATACAAACCACCATTCCAAACTGTGTTCCATCTTTGTGTCAGTGGACCCTCGCCAAAACCTCATAATATCATAGCAATGCCAAAAGGGACAGGTGAAGAGATAAATAATGAATGATGGTGTTGTTCATTCCTGCTCTAGCAACAGAAAGGAGCTATGCAGTACAGGCTCCAGAACAGAGCAACGAAAAATGAGAACCCACAGTGCCATGAGGCAGGAGACAAATTCTACTGCCAGAGTGAAGGTTCTCCTCTCTTTTTCCAGAGTTCTGATTTCCTGGTAATGGATAGAAATCCATAACTAATGGCATTAATAGTGTATGGGAAAAGCTGTCCTCCTTAAGCTGAACTTTAGTAACTAGGAGACAGAAAATAAAAATATCAGAGCTAGGAATTTCAAGAAAGAGTATACCTTGACATGCCATCATAAAAAATTCCTGCTTGCAGTACATTTTTGTCCAAGGACTTCTAGTTGTGAGAAGTGTCTTAATTTCTCTGTAAGTCTGTAAGACCACTACAATATTAGTGTCAATTTTTCTGTTTCTAACATTATTTCTTTATTTACTCTCAGGTTCTCTTTGTTCAAAGTGCCTTAATTCTTTAATATACAGGTTTCATATGAAGAAAAATTTGCTATTTTCTTCTCAGTTTCACATTTAATTTTATTTTTGAGGATGGTTATTGATTTTTTTTTTCAGATATCACAGAGTTTAGGTAAAAATACTACTGGCTAGTAGGTCTATATAGAGCAAAAGGCAGTACAAAGGTAGTAAATGGTGGTGTACATTGCTCAGAACTAGCTCTAATGTGTTCACTAGGCTGCTAAGAAAGGATCTGATACATTGTCTGGGAGTTACAGGGTTACAGTTTTCACACTACAGTACTTTAGAACTCTGTGGCTTTTTTCTATTCATCACTTACTTGCAGCCTGGGTAGAACTGGAGCTTCTGCTACTTACTTGCTCAAAAGAATGTGAATTTGGTCAGTTTTTTTGTAAAATTAAACAGTAGTTGTTGCAATTAGTTTTGTCTGCTAACATTAGTTGGCAGGAAGTTTTTCAGATTAGGTTTTTGGTTTCATGATTTTGATAGCAATTTAGTGACAGTAAAATCATCTGACTAAAGTGCACTGCACTGCAGTTTAGCATTTAGTAAAAATTAATTCCTTATGGTGAAGTTGTGAAATACATGGATTGTTTATAATATTAAAAAAACCCAACAAATCAAACCCTTTTAGATCTTTACAGTGTCCCATTCCATAGAAGACATTTTTCTTTTCTTCAAACTGCAGACAGTGCTGCTTAAAGGCCTGTGTAACAATAGTTTTATTTTTTTGAGTGCCTGAACAATACACTTGGAGAACAAACTTCTGCACATGTGTGTCAGATTTTCTGATTTATTTTAAAGCATTTTGGTAAGCAAATACCTCACTTCCTGTCTGTGAGCTTGTCAGAGCACACTCTTGTGCATGTACAGTCCAGAATCCAGAGAAACAGGACTGCTTGTGTTAGAGACAAACACACATTTTTCTACCAAATATCTAGAGACATTAGCAAGGCCACTTAAAAATATGTTTTCAAAATTTCCAAATTAAAGGGAGAAAAGACTGCAAATTATTGAAATACCTTATCTGGATAATTCATCAGCTCTCCATTGGTCTGCCCAGGGTTTTATCTTTGAACCTATTAACTTGGATTTGAGAAAAGGCTAAATCTTATGTTTGAATGTTGAAACTTTCTTGAGGTGTTAGCTGACAAAGAGCAGGAAAGATAAATGGTAATAAAAACAAAAGCTGGCAAACTAAGGGAAAGTTTCCCAATCTAAGTTGTATTGTTGGAGTAAGCAAGATTTCTGCTTCAAAGAAAAGCAAATAGAGTCTCCAGTTGTATCCCTCTGAGATGCAATTCACTGTTGAGAAAATTTTACATTCCAGACATACTTCTGGGTCTAATTCTGAAAACATCTGAAAGAACAGATGTCTTTAGGTGACTATACCTGTGTTATAGGTCAGGGAATTTAGAAACTTTTTGAAAGAAAATAGTTGTCTTGAGACACTAATATGGTCTTCAGTGCAAGCATCTGTCTTGGAAATCCCAGTGGATTTTGAGTTCTCTATCAACAAATTAAGAATAGGATTGAGAAGTACTTTAGTGTGATTCATATCACTTTTGACTATGGAAAATGAAGAGATAAAACTTCACTGAGTTTTGATGATTCCTTTCCTGGTTTGCACAGTATTTGGCCCAGAAACAGAGATCACAGAACATTTGAGGTTGTCAGGGACCTTCTGAGTTCCAGTTTTTGATCCATCCCCCCAATTCAAGCAGGGACACCTAATTACAGAAAATTGCCACAGCAGTGACTCTGATCAGTCAGGCTTTGAGTATCTCCAGGGATACATTCTGCCACCTCTCTAGATAACCTTTTCTACACTCAAGTGGTGATTTGGGGTTTTTTATTGAGATGGAAATTCATGTTTCAAGTTATGCCTATTGGCTCTTCTTGTGTCTGTGAGAAGCACTGACAATTGACTATAAGCTCACATTATGCAAAAATAACAGTTTGCCTCACTGGAAATGTATTTCCCATTGCAACTCCAATAGCTATGAACTGGCTCAAGAAAGACAGGCAACAAGATCAGTTTTCCTGGTGATCAGTTTTCCCTGCTGACATTTGGTGAAACAGACATTGCAGAAAAATATATAAATCTAAAGCAGGAAATCTGTCATTTTAAGACTCACTGTATTTGTGTAGAACCCAAAGTGTTTTCCAGATAAAATGAGGTAATGCAAAACTGTGGTCATGCCCAAAGCCAGGCAGCAGCTGACTAGAGCTGAGAACAGATTTTGCATTAGACCTCCAACCCAAACAAGCCCAGCATCAAGGGCTGGTGTGTTTTGTGTGTTTTCAGCAATCCTAGTGGAAACATTGCAGACATGAGCCTGCATTTAGGTACTTGAGTTGGTATTTTCTGCCCTTTCTCATTGGCCTGTTTAGGAACTATTTTCTTCAAGCAATGTAAATCTGTCTGAGCCTACGAGGTCTCTGCATGAACTTTAAACAAATTCCACACTCGACTATGAATATCAAGCTCTTCATACTCTGGTAGGGATTCTGTGATGGAATACTGAAGGCTGGAGACAGAAAACTCATAGTGTTGAATTGATGTCTACCACTGAAATCAAATCAAGTTAAAGAGAAGCTCTTTAACTCGAAAAACAGATTTCACCTTGGAAAAGATTTCTATGGGAAGACATTGCTTCTCAACAAGGCTGAGCATTAAGGTCTGGTCAGTGCTTGCTTTGTGGTGCTGAGCAGGCTCATGTGATGGCAGACTGGGACGTGACAAAAGGGCAGGAGCCTACCACTCCTGGAAGCTACTTTTGCTATTTCATGATGGAGATACTCCCTGATAAAAGAGGGTGTATCCGTGTCTTCTTGAGGACAGTCAAACTTTCTGGATTTCTGAGAGAAAGATAAGAGAAAGAACTATTGCGTTTCAACTGCTTTTCTAGAGTCACTATTTTCGGCTCTCCTCTTCTTAAAACCCAAGCTGTCTGATCAGAATCCTGTGAACAACTTGCATGCCAGATGAGCCATGTCTGTAGTGTGCTGTGTGAAGCTGGCAGTGCTGATCCAAGAGTGTGGAGAAGGGCAGTGCAGCACACCCAGGTGAGGGAGGCACTTGAAGCCAGCTCACCTGCAAGGAGCAGGGCTGGGCAGAGTGGGCAGGGCTCACTTGTCCCTGCAGGGCACAGGCAGGGCTTCCTCAGGCAGCTGCTTGCAAAGTCTCCAGGATATGTATGCTGGAAAGCTCACTTGGCAGAGAGCAGCAGGGTATATTTGTATTAGAAAGCTACGATTTGGTGTGATCAGGCTGCCGATCAAAAATTGAATTGTGGGTAAATGATAATTTATAACACTGAGAGACAGATCAAGAAGAAAGACCTAAGTGCCTACATGAATTCTGAGATGAATTTCCACTAGAATAATATTTTTAGAGGCATCTATTCCCCTTACAATCATAAATTAATCACACAATATATTTATGACAGGTATGATGAACATGGAAAACAGCTTTAGTTTTGCAGACTGTCAAACAAACTGAAAAGCCATGCCGGTAAATTCATGAAGCCTGTCTTACTTAAAATGATGTTTCATTGACATATGGCTACTTACTGTTACCTGTACCTATATTGCTAATTAAAACCAATTCTGGATGTATAATCACCTATTATTTATTAAGCACTGAAAATGTTTGCAGATTCTGGTAGGGACAATGACAGCCTATTTACTGTAGTATGTCTTTGTGGACAATAGTTATGGAACTGCTAGTGTAGCTATTTATCAAGCACTATTAAATGTAAAAATTTTGAGACCAGGGGAAAGATAATATTTATGTTTGTTTAGGTTTGTTACCATAGTACTTAGATTAGTTACCATGGGAATGGAAACAGATTGGTAGATTACTATTACCCACTAGTATCAATGCTATAGGGGTTTGTTTTTAAAATCCACTAACCTCAGCTTCATTGATTTGCTCAGAACCTTTTTTCCTTGTTTAACTTCTTTCTCAATGTTGAAAAAGAGAAAGGAAAAAATCCCTGGTGGAATCCATTATTTGAAGTTATATCTGGATGAAAAGACAGAAGGTGACTATAAGATAAAAAAGAAAAAGGCTCACAGTGATTGATCTAGGCAAAAGAAAATTGAAATTTAGACCGAATAACATTCAGCATCTAGGTTGTTCAGGGTGAGGGGTGTGACATATATCCCTTAAGGACAAGGCCTCCTTGCTCTTTTGTTGTCTCACATGTGCCCACAAACATATCCAACAGGGTAAGTTCTGTTCTAAGCCAGTTTTCCATATGCAGACTGCCTGCCTTGTGGGATATTGACAATTCAGGTTTCAGAGAGGGATGACTAGAAATGCTACAGATGCACTATGAAATGTAAACATGTCAAGCACAATGAAATTCAGGACATTACCAAAATTAAAAATATGAGGCCTGATAAAATGTGCATTGTACTGTCTTGGTGCTTCTTCATTGTTACAAGGTACATAAGAAAATATTATTTATTATTTATTTTGCTTCCCACTGGTTCCAAATAAATATGTTAGTTAAATAATTTCAAGCCTACTTAAAGGAGACCAGGGTGAGAATTGTTCTTCTAAATTTGTAGCTCTTGACAGCCTGTGACTATCCGAAAATCTCAACAATTTTTCTTCAAGAGCACACACCCAACCCACCCAAGTAATTCTGAGAGGGAATGTCTTCTAACAGGCTCAGAGGAGGGAGAAGAGAGAGGATATCATATTTACATTGCAGATTATTTATATTTACATTATTACTCATGAAAGTACAGGGTATTTTTCTTACGAGTTTTGCTACAGTCCAGAGCCATGCCCATCCAGCTGGGAACAGTCACAACCAGATTAAACTGTATTCAACGTGTTTGGTAATTGATTGTGAGGTTCTTGGTTTGTTTTGTTGGTTTATTTGGTTTTTTTCTGGATTTTTGTAACCCTTTGGTATAAACTTCGGACCTTTTTGTTGTGCTTCACATAGGTTTGCAGAACTGCCAGCTTTAGGGAACTTTATCAACAGCCAGTGGTGCTTAGATTAAAACAGTGCCCTCCAGAAAGGCTCCTCCAGCACTGCAGCACCCCCAGGCCTTGCTTTGCAGTCAGACCTCACTTCTCATGCAGGGCTGGCTGCTAATTGCACACATGCTGTGCCTAGTCCTGGGGACAGGAGACAAACTAGTGCTGAGAATCAGACCCATGTTCTTTACTGCCTCAACCAGAGAGAGAGAAAAACTCAAAAATGTGTTGTATTTAAGCCTAAATTCTCTAATATCATATAAAAGTAAAGTTTCAAATTCATTATTTGAGAAAGAATGTGATTTTTCAAATTCTTCTTTTTTTAAACATCTTGGTCTAATTTGGGATTTTTGACTGCATCGGTTTAACTATGCATTGAAATTTTATTAATAAACCATCATGGTTTTCCCCAGCCACACTCAGCAATAAAACTGTTAATTTTCTTCTGCTTAAAATGTGCTTATTGAAGAAAGATAATTGCTGCTTCACAGTTTTTATCTTTTCAAAGTAGAATTATGGGTCTGCATGATATCAAACAAAATTGAGCAAACATCAGAGCTTGTGCTGTAATGAAAACAGTCCTGGGGAGAGCACCATTCCTCCAAACTTTGTGCTTGATTCCAGTGGTCTCCAGCAGGGTTTGGGAGGGTTACCTGGTGACCAGCTGCACAAACACTGTACCTGGCCCTTCCAGCAAAACTCGGCCTTTGCAAAGCCTTTTGTGTAAATAAACATCACAAATAAATACCAGAGCAGGGACTATCCCAATTAAACAGCTGTAAAAATAAAAATTAAAAAGGTTTGCCTTATGACCAAGCTGTGAAACCACAAAGAAAGCATCTGCAAGCAGCAGTTAGAACAAATAATACTTTCCATTTAGCTGTACAGGCAAAGTCACTTGCAGGCCAGTCTCTATGATGCTGGTTTATACATTTAATAGCTACTGGCAAAAAAAGTCAAGTCAAGCTGTCTTTTGGGTTCACTTATAAACAGACCATCTAAAACATCATTGAAAAAATTTATCACTGCAGTAAGAAGCCTAATTAATTAGTTAGAACCATAACAGATTGCAAGGTGAAACACCATGATATATATTCCTGCTTTAATTTCAAGCATTTCATCCTACTAGAGGCAGGGTTGTCTTTTTAATTAATGCAGTGAGTGTACAAATAACATGCTAGAGGTGAGTTTTATGTATGACTTTGTTGTCTGACTAGCCTTAACTCTGGCAGTACACTTTCAGAGATCTTGCCAATGAACTTTAAGGTCTATTGACCTCAGTTTTATAGTCTGCCTCTCTACCCGATACTTCCCTTTCCTTTCAGCAGAAGGAATTTAGTGTTTGTACTTTAACTCTTTAATAGGAAGTTCAGGGCCTTAGCTGAAAATGCTGCCTTGAGGCAAGCTAAGGCTGAGGAGCTGCTGAGCTTTGTGGTAGCACATGTGCAGGCACATGTTCTGCTTCTTTTCCTCCTGCCCTGCCTGGAAAATGTCATGAAAATGCTCTGAGATTTTCAGCAATTCCAAACAACTGGAGCCAGGTGCAAGGTTCCTCTGCTGGCACCCAGAGCCAGCCCAGCTGACTGGCATTTCAGGAGAAATTTCTGAACAGCATGAAGAATTAATTAAAATGTTGTCCACTCAACTCTGGTTCTTCAGTTTTATTCAGAAGTGTAAAGCAGCAAAAAGCATCTGTCCTTCATTTAACCACTCTGCTGGAATTGGGTGTGGACAGTGGGAGGCAGAACCCAAAGGCCAGCACCAAAACTGCCCTGTGCTAGGGCATTCACTGGGGTTATGTTCCTCTCTAACCTGCCAGCCCTTAACTCTTTCTGTTACAGAAAAACAGAGCTATGAAAGCGAGCTCTTGCATACAGTTTTAAGTGATCCCAGTGGTTCCACGTCAAGCACATGGCATAGTTCACAGCTGTAGTATTATTCATATTATTTCTCATTAGTTTTATATTCTACTGCCTTTTTTCCAGTGAATGACAGATTTCTTAATTCTTCAGGCTGGTGGATTCTATCCACCTATAATAAAGTGGATGATTTCTTGAAATCTAAACTTGAAAATCATTCTCCCTGGCACCTAGTGCCCTGAGGCCCTTCCTTTCTGCTTCCATGCAACTGCAGCCTTTGTCTGCCCCAGGTTTCACATGAGCTCTATTGCTCATGTAGGTGGTGATCTGAGGATGGCTTTTGTCCACCTACACTGCAGAACTACAAATTGATTTCGGCCTGCTCAATGTTTTGGCATACCATGTATGTTCTCATTTAGAAACCAAGAAGTGACTGTAACTGCAGATGCATACTTTAGATGAGGCTGTGAACTAATTTTTCATTGCCATCATATTTAAGATTATGAGGGCTTTCTTGCAGTAAAATGACTGAGCTGAAGGGTTTTGGAGAGGGTCAGCCACAGGCTCTGCAGAGCTCTCTCTGAGGGCACTGTCCCTCCCAGAGGGAAGTAGGGTCAGAGCCTGGCAGGAGGTGCCCCTCTCCCTCCATGTACTGCATCTGGGGGGAATTTGTCTGCCCGGGCTAACCTTCCAGCAGTGATGGATTTGAGGAACAGCCCAGGTCTCCAGAGCAAGAGCAAATGAAACAACATAGGCTCAACTTCTGGGCTGCTGCTGTCTTGTCTCTAAAGTGTCCCATGTGTCCACACACATATGCCTCTCTGGTACCTAAAATATTTTTTTAAATGTGCCATACCTACCACTGAACTTTGGTAGTTCTTTTTCATCCACGTGGGCTAGTTGGCCCACAAGCTGCCTGAACCAGCTCCCCATTCCAGAGCAGTGACAGGGCCCTGTGGTTCAGACTTGGATCCCCCTTGCTTGCTTGGTTATAGACTAGGACACTGCAAAAGATAAACACAGAGGTGGGTCCTGTGCAGAAACAATAAGAAATAAAGGTCACATAAAGATATATCAACCTCATAAAAACTTTTTGGTCAGAATAAAAATGCAAGTATCTTAACAAACAATGAAAGATTTGTTGTAACAGATTTGCAAAAAACTAAAAGAAAGAAACTTGTAAACACATTCTTTATGAACCCTCATTTATAGTTGTCTATATTTTGAGCTGCTTTCTTCTCTGATCTTTTTGACACATTATTGCATCTTTTTTATTCTTTTAAAGTCTTGTAGAAATATGAGGACAGGCTACAAGGTCTTCCAGTGGAAACTGGGGATTTTCTTATTCCAGCCTTGCTCACTTCCAGGAACAGGTCTCAAAGTCTTGGAACATATTTAGTAAATCTTTCTTAAGAAATTCCTTTAGGAACCACCTGGGAATCATGTTGGTGAACAATTCAATAACAGCTGGTCCTATCTGGCAGCAACCTCCTACAAATTTGGAGATCCCCTTTCTGGAGGATAATGGCATAAACATCTTAAAAATGCAGAGGTCCTCCAGTTAGTTCCATAAATGACCACTGTTCAGAAGTTTGGACAAAATTCTTTCTTTTCTTAAGGAAACTGTTTCTTAAAAAGTACTTCAACAAACCATTCCAGAAATTTTCTTTTGCAATTACTAGGTAAATGATTATGATTTGTCCAGAAAAAGACAAATGCTTCTGAAGGTTCACTTTTACAAAGGAAATTGAAGATCTTCCCTGCCCAGATCTGGAGCTAGCATAGAGGATAAGGTATCAAGAAAGGGCTGGATACGCCTTTTAATGCGGGGAAGAAAAATCAGATTAAGAACTGTAACACACATGAGCAACCACTTATTTGGGGCAGCATCAAGATCACATCAGCCAAGTGCTATTAGGAACTTTGCATAACAATATAGACTGAGGCTGGCATGGCCAAATACTTGAATGGAGTAGCTTCAAAAGTGCTTTTCTAAAGGCTGGCAACAGAAAATTGAAGATCACCGTGTTTGATTTAGCTTTTCTTTGTAACAGTTGGTAGCTTTTTAACAGGTTTTAAAATAAACTGCATTCTGTCATTTTGCTATATACATTTTATATCTATTCTAGCTCCTGAAGATAACATAAAACATCTTCTTTAAGGAGCAATTGGGCCTATGAAGAGTCCTGTGAAAAGATAGCATTTTTCACAGAAATTGCTTCATGCTATTCACAATGTATTAAACATGTAAAGTATAAAGAGCCATAAAAACAGTCTGAAGAGGAAAGCCACATTACTCCTGATTTAGGCTAGGATCATATGTGAAATTCTTGGACCTCTTAGAAATATTCTGAGACAAAGCCTGGTTAATCTGGTGTGAAAGGCAGCCAAGTATAGGACTATCTTAATACAGGTAATAGCATTCCAAGATAGATGGCACTTTATATGTGAGAATGTGTTACACAGGCTTTGGATTCCCCCAAGATCTCTTTATTAGCAGGTTTGTTAAAATTGCATATGTAGTGGTGTTATAAATATTCTGCACAGCCTTGTTTAACAAAAATAAATTGTCTTATTTGCTAGTGGAATTTGATGTGTTGTCTAATAAATAAGCCACTGGGAATAACTTGCTGGGGTTTTTTCCTTATATAATTATATCTAATTCCTGTAGTGCATTGACACATCTCAAGAAAATCAGGTTATGTTGATAGACCAATAAAATAATAACAGTAAAAAATTATGACTACACTTGAAGTTTTACTTGTGATAATATGCAATTGTACAAAAATAAACATCCCAGCTTTCGTTCAATAATTAACTATGAATAGCAACAAATGTATTTTTCTGTACTACTAAACCTGGACTGCTCAGGAATTTACATTATAAACTAATTGCCTGAATCAAGCTCTGTAGCTTAAACATATACATATAATATGTCATGAAAACTTGTTAGCACTTGGAAACTTTTGTCTCAATCCATTACAAAAGCATATCTGCTAATAATCAGAAGCAGGAAGGTTTTTCTCTGTGTGCTGAGCGTTGGCTGGGAGAGTAACGTAATTGGCTTATGCATTCTGAGCTGAAAGATAATGTGTTAGAATATCAGCGTTCAGGAAAAAGTTATTAGATATTGGCCTGACATTAGCACTGTGGGAATGTCTGGAAAACAATTTTAAGGAATCTGGGAAGGCAGTATAAACCAAGACTAACTCTAATCCAAGGAAAAAGTAATGGAAAATTGTCTCTTTTTTTCTTAAGGGTTCCAGGCACTCAGCTATTTCCTAAAGAAATATTTCTTTACACAGAACTTGCTCTTAGACATCATTAGAAGAGCAGGGGGAAATCTCTCATTTCCTGTGCTCAGGCCTATTAATACACATGGTGTTCATTAAGCACTATCAGTTGTTGCTGAGCACGTGTGCCTCTGTCCTATCAGCTGTCCTACATGGGAATCTTGCAGGGCTCTGAGCCCACCAGCAGTGCTGTGCTTGCTTTACTCCTCTGAGCAGGTCCATTGCGTTTGCTGGGATTGCTCTCATGAGTAAAATTTCCAATGAGCTCTTCCTGACACGGCTGAGTGCTTTATCTGTGTTAGCCTAGTAGACCTTAAACCTGTATGTCTCTATCTTTGTTTCCCAGCATCAGTAAATACCCAGGCAACAGACCCAGAGTGTCAGGCTCTGTTAATACCTCCATGTGGAGTGGGGCTTTTCCCTCTTTCTTCCTTCTCATACTGAGCAAAATATCCCTGCCCACTCCCCAAAAGTCCATAAATATAGTATGAAGTAAAGATCTTTTCAGACTTGGAAGCAATTTTAGTCTACAAATCAATCCAAAACCTATGGGTTTTTTTGTTACATTCCTCATATGCTCAGTAAGAGACTCTGATTTGGAGGAGATGCAGAATGAAATAAAGAACAACTCTGGCTCAAGCTCCCGGCAGGGAGAATATTACTGGTCCCTATGGACATGGACTACTTGCTACAACTATGAATGATTTCCCACCTCTTTCTTTTGCTACTGTTGTATGAAAAATATACATAAGCAGATGTTCTATCACAGAGTGTTTCAGGATATGTGAGGATTTTTTAATTGAAAATTAATCAAGTTTTAAGGGACAATCACAATGTTTATGCACGGAAAATCTTCATAAGAACACAGGTGAAAAGTTGAGGGATTTTTCCCCTGTCTCCTTTTTTCAGCTTGCTTTATTTATCCATAACCCTGGCTATCGTTTATATTTTAAGTGTTGTATAGCCAGGAAAGAAATTAAATAGAAGTTAAATTGGAATGATTTTCCTTCTCAGCTATTTTTATTATGGAAACTCCTTGATGGAAATGAAAAGATTACTTTTTTTCTCCATTCTAACTATGACCTGAGAAGAGTATTCTTTGTTTTGCACCAAAGGTAATAAAAATGATAGTGCAGACAAATCATCATTGGAAAGGTAGTGAGTGGTGTAATAAAGAGTAAAAGCAGGGCAACCTTTCATCACCACTGCAGCTCTGCTGCCAGAGCTTGATAGTGTTTTTCATTCCATTGTACTGACAAATCAATGGCTGCAGAGACTAGAAGATATAAAATTAAAATATTTGTTGTTTTCCAGGGAAATTAAATACATTTGCTTAACAGATGAAAATCACACAACCTCTGATTGATTTCAGTCAACTGTATGGATAGCAAGGGCCTCAGGCCATGCTCAGAAGAAAGCCTTTTATGCTCATGCATATAAGTATATATATATGTGTGTGTGTGTGTACAATGTAGGACAGAACAATTTGAACCTCCTGTGGGGTGAAAAGGTTGGAGGTTTATAAATATGAAATGTTAATAGTAAGTGTAACAAAACTATAAATTATTTCAAACTATTGGACATTTTCTAAAGTTAAGAAAAGACTGTTCTTTTTCTAAAGAGCAGACCTTGTTCATACTGTGAGGAAGACTGGTTAGCAGAGGACAAGTTTTGTAGGCTAGACACAATCCCACTGAACTCAGTAGGAACTTCATTGGTTTAGCACTGAAAGCTACAGAGCCCACCTCACTGATTTTTTCCAAATTCATCTGGTTTTAGCATTTACCAGTCTAAGTACCAAAGTAGAATTTTTCCCCAAAAGGGTACAATATAAAAATACAATGTTTTTAATTGGAACAAGAGAAGTAAGTATCTTGAAACCTATTTGAAACCGATTCTGAGTACAGATCTCACTGGTTTTACATTGGCCATGTCAGCAGCAGAAGGGAGCCAGAGACCCACTGCGCCCAGCCACAGTGTGCAGGGAAGGTGGGACCTGCTGCATTGGGCTGTTCCAACCCCATCAAAGGCATCCCAAAATGCATGGCAAGGCTCTGCAGGCCTGGCCACCCTCGGGGGTGCAGCATGCAAGATTGTGTTGGGTCACTCCTGATTAAAGTGATTATTTTAACACAAGCTCTAATGGAACTTCAGGTTTTAAAAGAATAATTTGGGCAGCGTAATAGCACGGGAACAGCATAATGTTCTTGGTTTGAATTAAAGGATAAACGTATTGATCTAAGATAACAGGAACTTGTGGGCTGGAAATAGTAAAGTGGAAATATTGGAAATGGCATTTTTCTTATTTTCTTTCCTTCCATAATTTTAGATATTTAGTCAGTTTTGTTGTTCTGGCAATGAAGAGGCTACAGTGACTACTCATATGAAATCTGTTTGAAAACTTGCATATTTAAAGAGCGGTTACTAGCTCTCTGTCAAATTATCAAATGTATCATCTGTTTGGATTTTTTGACTGTTCCATTCAACACATAAAATGGGAAACAGTTCCTTTAAAAGAGGACACTCCATACCCAAAAAAGGAGCTGGATTATTTTGCTTAAGATTTTTGGCTCTACTGTGATAAGAAAGCAGCATTTCTCAGATGTTTCTCGTTAGTCTCTACGTTCCAGATAAATGTGAACTCTCCAGAAAATGAGAAAAGCAATATCATGATTTTGAGGCTTCAGAAATAGATCTCCTCATGACAATAAAAAAAAAAAAAGAAAAATATATAGAAAGAAAGAAAGAAAGAAAGAAAGAAAGAAAGAAAGAAAGAAAGAAAGAAAGAAAGAAAGAAAAGG
>WEIU01009097.1:107409-230899 GCA_013389925.1 Aegithalos caudatus
AAAAAAAAAAAAAAAAAAAAAAAAAAGTATGGTTTACATTTGCCAAAAAAGACAAGTACCCAGAAAATTATTTCAGTATCTACTATACTTTTAGTATACTTTGTGATGAAATGTTGTCCTTACTCAAGGAATGACAAAACTGACATAGGCTTCAGGATGAGAGACATTTAACCTTAATTTCACCTTTACCTTACTCCTGTGCTTAATTGCTGTGATGAGCATAGGCTGAAGCACCTGAAGTGAGGACCAGAACTCTATCTCAGGTCTCACTTGGATGCTTTTCAGTACTGGATTCCCATTCTCTGGGCAGTTGCCCCCAGCCAGAAGAGCACTTTGTGCAGCACATGTGCTGTGTCATCCTGGAAGGACCTGGCTTGTGGCACATTCTATTAGAGAGATGACACCACTTCCTAATGATCCCTTCCTTGGGTGAGAAGCTGCTTGTCCAGGCAGTATCTAAAAGGGACTATATTCAAGAAGAGCCTTATTTCTAAATTATGTTGACTGATTAATAACATGCTGGTGTAAGAATACCAACTATTCACAGTGCCACGTAGGGTCATTGTTCATGTCCTGGTTCAAGGCAGTCACTGTATAGACAAAATAATGCATATCTAAAATATACCAAGAAGCATCACTCCATTGAATTTTACTACTTTAACTGTCTCATTTCCCTGAATAAAAATGTTTACTAACTTACTGGAGGTTAGATTACACTATCTTTTTTCCTCAAAACTGACATAGGCTAACAACCTTCTGTTCTAAAATTTACTACACACAAGGGATGCTATAAAAACAATGAGTAGAACTGAGGAAAAATTAATCTTTAAAAAATAGGCTTCATTTTCTATTTTCTTTAGGAGGAGGGGAGAACTTTTAAATTTTATTTCTTTTCAGGTATTTCTGGAGGACATCAACTTTTTCCATAAGACAGGTTGGATTTTTATAGTATTAGACTGAATGTGCAGGAAGGGAGTCAGCAGTGAAATAAATCTACCTAAATGAGGCCACAAAGTGGTTTCACATCCAAACTCCAAAAGTATTATGTGTTCTTTTTGCTCAAATTATGATTTTTTCACTGCACATAAAATATTTTCCTGTCCATATCAAAGCACATCCAGAAACATCTGGATTTCAGTGCCACCCAGCTTGAGAATGCCCTGCACACTTTTGGTCTAGATCCTGATGTGGAATAAATTAGCCTGGCTTTGTCAGCTTCAGTAAAGCTTCAGTAAATCAATAGCTATTTACACCAGCTCAAGATCTGGTGTGTATTCCTTTCTCTCCCCTTTATTTTGATTATCTCTTACTTGAAATCAGTAGGAATTACAACATGAATAAACAATACAGACACACTTTTAATAAAACAATTGCATATTTAGGATTGTGGATATTGGGAGCAAAGCTGAGTGAAACAATGCTTACAAATTACTGGGGGTTTCTGGCACCTTCCAAATCTCAGTCTCAAAGCATTTCTGTATTAGCCCTTGCATTTACTGCAAGGAGCAAATACTTGCCATCAGCTAGGTTACAGCTAAACTTTGAAGCCTTGATGTCTGACCTCCAAGAGCCCATGAAAAAGGACAGATAACCAGATGAGGGCAGCAGAAAAAGAATGCATACATTCATTTTATTTGGAGTTTAGCTTTGAGTCAAAAATATATGAAAATAGAGGAGATTGGATATGCTGGAAAATGCAGGGATAGGGAGTTGTGTGGTATGCTGAGGATTTTGAAAATTAGTAAGTACCTACCTTGCCACATTTTTTTCTAATTTTTCTCTCTTAGAAAATAGCATGAGAAGAGTCCATGTCTGTAAAACTGAAGGTGTTCTTTACTGAAGAAACTAGCTGCATCCATCTTTCTGGGGCTTTCCACATATCCTGACTTCTTGGCAGAGACACTCCAGACTCCTTTTCCTTGAAAGATTATTTCCTTCTTCATATTCCATATGGGGTATTTCTACATGTCCCTTGTTTTTTTACCTTTTCTCCCACCAACTTTGTAAGGGACAGAGATCTCATTCTTTCAAAAAATGAGTGAGTGATTAAAACTGCTTCTGCAGACCTGGTCCCATCACAGTTCAACTTTGCAGAAGTAGAGAAACACCTCAAGAGAAAACTTGAATCAAGGACAAGGAAAGAAAAATAAGTTTTCAAAGAGCAAAAAATACAAGCTAGCAGGATTTTGCAAGCTATAAGAGAAAGGAAAGATGAATAGGATCACCCAGTCCTTGGTTGAAGCAGAGGAAAGTTTTACATAAGAACTAGATCAGTGTTCTGGGATAGGAAGGTGAGAAGGTGTTTTGGAGATAAGTAGGAAAAAGAGGATGAGATAACCATTATTCATGGGAGTCCTATAAAGGCAAATAAACTATAGGTCAATATTAAAATTTAGGGTTTCAGTAATACAAAACTGGGTAGATAATTCAAGATGAGTTTTAAAATTCAGAGACGAGGTAAATGGTGGATAAACTGGCAATACCTTGAAGTACCTTTACTATTCAAGTGTAAAACTGTCTGTGAAAGTTCTCATGTCACCAGTCCCCTAAGAGGGGGAGCTGGGAAGCTCAGGCCAGCTCAGTGAGCCTTTGGGTTAGAAGAGAGCAGGAGCAGTGCAGGTTCCCTGCACGCCTCTGTGTGTGTAGCTTGCACATTCCTTGTCTGCTCTGTGCCTTTCCCAACTCATTATTATTAGTCTATCTCTTTCAGAAGCAATGACTTTGTACAGAGCACAGAGCACACAAGAAAAAAAGTCAAGGCTTATCTGTGATCGAAAGCACACACATTTTTGCTAAGGCCCCTCTCTCCAGGCCCCTCAGATGCTATAATTCTGTCAGCAACCTAAGTCCCTGCCTATTGCAGATTGCACTTTAAATGACTTTCAACAGTACCTGATGTTCCTTTAATTTAGACTTTTTTGCCTCCCCCATCTGAAGGGATACACTCAAACAAAGAAGGCAAAAGTGCAAAGATTAAACTGAACTTAAACCAGACACCTTCTGCACTCAGATAGCTGTGTCCTTTGTTCAGGAGTCACTTACAGCCCTCCCCCTACACTAAGCTGTATTTTTCATTCTCAGCAAATCACAGGACCAGATGCTCCTTTTGACATGTGGAGACAAGTCACAGATTTGGAGGCTTTCTCAATTTGTGTTAGCTAATGTAACAGTTATTATAGCTACATTCTCAATATTGGAGAAACATGCTTCCCTGGCTTGATTTGATTTCTTGTCAAAGTAGCTTACAGAAAATACAAGTAGCTATTACCTGGCTTACTCTCTGTTCTGTTAAGTTTATTTTAAAAGTGGCATGAAATTAATTTTTCCACTTTGGGTTATTTCTTTTTTATTAGTTTTCAGTGTGAAATGGTTGAATCTGACTTCTTCCTCTAAAACTGAGAATCTGACAATGGTGAACGTACAGCTGGGATAGAAAGGTGATGCACTGACAGTTCCAGAGGCCAGTATTTATTATCAGTGCTGTAGTGCAGGTACAGTTTCTGCAGAATGTTGTAGTCTCAGCCATGGAGAGTACCTTGTGTACACTCAAGAACACCGTACCCTGTGTACAAACAAGAAGCAAGAAGGGACGGTGGCGAGCTAACCTTCAGTAGTAAGAGACTTGTTTCCGCTCCATGTTTGGCCAGTGTGCAGCTCAGCTGTCACAGGGTCAGTGCAGAGATGATGAAGAGGTGCTGTTTGGGTGTATTCAGTCAGATATTCTCCTGAACATGAGAGTTCATGAATATCCAGATATGTGGGTCTGGATGAAATTCAAATAAAGCTCCCTGTGAGCATGTTCGCTTCTGCAGAATCTCTGTGATTGTCATTGTGGCACAGAGATTGTCACAAATTAATTAATTTTGATATTTGACTTGAGCATTATACTGTTACTCTGAGTAAACTAAGAAAAGAGGAGAATTTCATGTGTATACCATAGCAGGGGTTAATTGTCAGTCATTTGAAAATCTGTTCACACAGAATCATGCTTAGCACTTGTATTAATAATGTTCTCTCGTTTTTCAGTCAAAATGTATGTCCATTCATATTTTAATCTGTATTATAGATCTTTTTGTAATAGATATATGTATATATTTGATCTATCTGTAATAGACTTTATCAGCTGGATGTAGGTAAACACCCAAATCTGTGTTGTGCAGGTTGCTACATAGCACTAGGGGGTGTGAAAATGTGAGCAGGTTCCTCAGATTCTTTCAAATATGTGTAGAACAAATAGGCTTTCATTTTTAAAGGCCAGGACCAGATGTGGTAACTGCATGGCACTTAATTTTTCTTCCTTGGAACGATGAAGGGCTGAGATGACCTTGTAACTTCAAGGAGTCTACAGCAGTGATTTCAAACCTGACACTTAGATCAATCACTAAATCATTCCCCTTAGCTGAACTGACTCATTGCCTATTTGCCCACCATGAAAAAAGCAAAAAGCACAGTCCTTTTAATGCCCCTCTTGTATTTGAAAGCCACTGTGTAAGGCCTGTCCTAAACAATATGCTATCCAGGCACATAGCAGCCAACCTTTCTAGTGCAGAAGCTGCAGGTAATTTAATAAATGATTCCAGAAGCAGCAGGTTTAATTAACCTACATCTCCTCCACTCAGTAAGCCAGCCCATGGCAGCCCTGCCTACAATATCTGCTGGTCTCCCCCATAAATCCAGTGCTCCATTTCCTCCCCTTCTCCCAAAGATTCTTACAATCTGCCCCCCTCCATTTCCTGAATAGCCCACCTCCATCTCTTGCTCTTAAAATCACCCCATTTCACATTGTCACACTTTTTTTTTTTTTTTTTCTCCCTGCAGTTCTGTGCCATTCCCACCCTCTCCCTGCCCTCCCTCTATTTCCATTCTGGCTTTCTGCTCTGCAGTCCTGGAGCAGGGATGTTTGTGCTGACTGGTGAGCTGTGCTGATCAGGCAGTCCACACAACATGTGACTGCCCAGCTAGCTGCTGCCAACTGAATAAAGAAAGCCTCCTTTCTCCATGCCTTTTCCTCAGAGAAAGGAATAATACAGCCATTTTCTCTCCCCTACCAACGCCCGATTTTCATTAAGCTTCCAGGAGAGGAAGATTTTTGAGACCTGTGTCCTGAAGGCATTGTCAGATGTGGCTGAAATTGGCTGGCATGTTCAAGATCATTAGGGTCAGGGCTGACAGACAGGCTGGTAGCATGATTTCATTATTCTTTTCCTTAGAAACCAGGCTAAAAAAAATGGGTTTGACAGTGTAGTTGAGCCCGGGTGTTGTGAGCAAATAAGTTATACCAACAAAAGTGCCTTTAATTTGATATTTGTTTCTCTGCAGTAAGAATTTTGCCAGTATTGCTTACATCTCTTAAAGGATCACATCCTCGCTACCAGCAAAAATGCACTCCTGGCCTAATTTTAATTAGTAGATAAAATGCCTCCCCAGCAGTAAGAGACCATGCTGTAAGGAGCAAATAAGAGCAATGACTTCATTAGAAATTCTCTGACAGTAAACTTAGTTGTGTTAGTTGTTTCCAGTCCAGTCCAGCGCACAAAGCACCCAGTGTTCCTTGAAATTTCCTGTTTCCATAACACTCATGAGGAGATGCTGAGTATATGATATACAGAGTCCTGTACCAAGTGTACTCGGTGCCACTCCTCTGCTCATCAGGGCAGTGCACCCACCCTCAGCTGGGCGTGGGTGACAAAGGGGCAGTGGAGAACCAGGATTCATCGCAGAGAGGAAAAAAGAGAATTGTGTGCGGTTAAAACTTCTACCTGCAGAAGTGCAGTGTTGTGTGAGAAAGTGCAGAGACAGACCAAGGGAATTCCTGAGCAACTTTAATCCCTGGTCCGACAACAATTTAGTTTTCCCTTGGAAGTACTTTTCAACTCATTATAGCTTGGTTATCCTTTCCTGAATCATTTATAGTCTTTACCTGCTTCACATGGGCATTGTGAAGTTTCACTAATTAATATGTGAAGATTCTTAAGTCAAAAAGTGCCATGTAACTGCAGTGTATTCCTTTTATTACTTCCACATAAGCTATTTTGATCAGACTCTTCATCTGCACAGCCATCAGGAGATCTCATAGCAGACAACTGCAGAGGTAATTTTTTCTTTGTGAATTGAGCCCCTAGGAATTAATGATTGACTGCTAATAGGTTTATTCCATTTAATATGGGGAGAAGGAAGGTTTTGCCTGAAGTGCAACAGACAAAGAAGGAAACTATCCAAAGAAAAGTGAGCTCTGTGGAATATAAGTGACGGTCTTATGGTATGTGTTGGAACTAGATCTCAGGAATGGGAGAAGGTTTATAATGTTTTATATGGTCTGAAGGTTTGCAGTGAAGTTTGGGCTGCACATTGCCTACTTTCAGTTCATGATTTAAGAAAGGAACCTCTGTAAGAACAAGCAATGAAATCCATCCTATTGCTAGTAGAGAAGTTTTGCAAAGTAAATGTTTATAAACCTTTCATATGAAGTTAATGATGCTTATTAAAATGTTAAAAGCAGTCATTCACAACGACTCCCATTTTTAAGAGCAGTTTTATCATCACACTCTGTTCATTGAATTAATGGGCAGCTTAGTTACTTATTTGGTTTACAGTAAATGTTGGCCAGATTATACAGTTTAGTTCATGAAATATTTAGAAGTTTTTGAAATTATAATAATTTATAAAGTCTGTAGTGTCTACAATATCTGTGATACTGTGACTTTAGCCCTTGAAATAGTTCCTAATGCTGATATCCCTTTCTGTACTCCTAGGATTCTGACTTTCCTTAGAGAATTATATTTGCATAACATTTTTTTTTCTTCTGAAATATATCCACTTCTAGGTTTATCAAATTTGCTATTTTATGGCAAATCATAGAGGAGTATTGGACTGAAAGCAACAACATGCCATTCATAACTTCATAGAATATGTGACCAGACACACTTTATGCTTACGGTTTCTGGTTACTTTGAAAAAAATATCCCTAATTTTATTGTCTATGTAGTACAACTGTAATGCCACAGGAAGCACAGCTTTATTGATATTACCAGGCCCTGCATATGGACCTACATTTCAGCACTTACTGTTTACAGTATAGGAGACTTTTGAATCAGATATGTAAAAAGTGAACAGATAATTTTTGGGGAAAAATTGACTAAAAATATGCTAGTAAACACTTCTGGCAGCACTTCTTTGTCTCGAATTCTGCTTTCACTTTAGGTTGGTTTTGAAAGGAAGAAGGGGGTAGTTTTCTTTTCAATTTGCACAATGCAGTGTTAGCCCCTCTCATCGTCCCTGTCTTTCCTTCTCCTTCCTCTCTACTGCCTAGAAATCTTTTTGTACAGAACTGTCCACTTCTTAACTGTGCACACTTGTACTCTACCCACTGGGCAAAGAAACTGGCACTTTGACCATCTTTTAATAAAGGGACATTGTAACTCTTAGAAACATTTTAACATTCAGACCAAACTTTCAGTTATCAAGGGTATATTTCCAGGAGAAAAAGTATGAGGAGCTAAAATAATTTTCCTTTAACTGGAAGTCCAGAAATTTCCATGGGGATATTTTGCAAGTGGGAATGGAAATAGAAACTCCGTTCTTCAGTCTTTAATGAAGTTTCTAGCTTGCTGTTAAAAAAGAGATTCCTTACAATTGCTGCATGACAAATTTTCCATGTTCTGTCAGTGAGTATACCCCCTGTGGTTCAAGGTGGGGACAGGTGGACCATAGAGGACAAAATTGGTTTCAAAGAGAGAAAAAAAAATATGGTTGCAGTAAAAAACATGTTAAGGGATTATAGGGCAGATGCATCATCTGAAACTATTTTATTAGTGGTAGATAATTAACTGGACTTGAAACCAGTAATGTTTTAAGTTTTCTACTGTGCTCTTACTGCAGTGCAAAAGCAACAACCATCAACAATTTTCCTTCTACACCATCTACACCTGACTTCTAGTTTACCTTTCTTTTAACAGCCACACTCAAGTGGTGTTGTATCACTAAAACAGGAATTGAAAGGTCGTTTGCTTCATGAGTCACTGCATCACATCACACAAGTCCTTGGTGTAAATATGCATCATTACATAGGTATGGAACAATTGGCCATTCCATATTTATTTACACTGTGAATTTCTACAGGACTTGAGAGAACCAGACAAGAAAATTTAAAGACACTCTTGTAATCACTAATTTGTGCAGGATATGGCTTCAAGACCAGAGTGTGTTCCTTTTAGAGTACTTAAGGAAGCTAACCAAAATTACCTCTGAGTAATCTGGCAAGCTTGTGGGAGACTGCTAAAGAACAAACATGGAATCTTCCTTCCAAAAAATAAAAAAAAAAAAATGGAAAAATTAAGATATCAGTGATATAGACTGATTAATGTCCACAAATATTCTAGAATTATCTACTTAGAAGGAACTATTTTCTTCATGGAAGAAATAGTACTATTAAAATATAGGTGGATATAACCATGGGAAATTAGTCACATCAAAGCAATATAATTTTTTTCTTTATCAGATTGTGATAAGTAATTCAGAGGAAAATGGTGGATAGGATATATCTTTCATAAAGGATCTGGTATTTTCTAACATTGCTTTCTCAAGAGGTTTTTGAAAAGGGCAGTCCTGATGTGATGACTGTAATGGAAATGGAGAGCTTGTTAAAAGATTCTCTCAAATACTAAGAAATTTCAAGTGAATATCTACAAGGACCAGTTCTACACTCAGCTCTTGTATTATTTTCACTGATATCTTGTACAATAAACTATAGAATACAGTTACATCACTTGGGGGTGACACCAAAACACAAGGGTTTGGCTACAAGCACTTTGAGAGACAAAACTGTAATTCAAAGTCATTTTGATAAATTGAGGAAATGGCTTGGTGTCAACAAGAGTAAAATCCATAGATGCAGTCAGAAATAGAGCAGTTACAAAGTTCAGAATGCATTCTAAGAGTTACAGTCAAGTTATAAGCAGAGAATTGGATGGTATTGCAAAAATAAAGAAGATGTTTTGGGATGTACTAACAGAAATGTCATAGCAATAAGAGGTATCTGTATCACCATGATAAGCATGGCTGAGGCTTTAGCTGGTAAATCATTTTGGAGACCACACTCTAGAGAAGATGTCTACTTATAGAAAAATAAGATGTCTATAAGGCATAGCATATGAGCAAGTTTGAATAAACACTGCTTAATTATCCCAGAAAGTAAAAAAATTTACAGGAAATATGGACCTTTCAAGTAACACCCAGATATTTTTAATTTATGAATATTTATGCTCAGTGGCCTACAATGATGTCAAAAATAAATGTGCTTAACTTCTGAATTCTCTGTGTTCTGAAATTGAAGTGGTTTACCCAGAAACATTCTGGTAATACTCCTTAATCAGCAATTTTAAGAACAGTTTAAATATGATAAGGGTGATTTAAGTGTTCTTGATTCTTCCTTCATGCAGGGAGTTTGACTAAGTGCTCTCTTGAGATCCCTTCTGTCCTGTGTTTCTATGATTTTAATTTATATGGAACCCTAAAAAAATCTGGGTAATTCTATCAATTTTTATACACCAAACAAAAGTGTTAGAGAGTTAAATAACTCTATGAACTAGGATACCAATATTTTTAAAGGCTCTCTTACCATAATCATGTAGTCTAAGAAATACCATCTCAAGATACATTATCTAGTTCAACTAAAATTAAAAAGAATCAAGGAAAGTATTGAAATACCTACTGTTATTTCTTAAAGTCCAGGTTCTAAGAATTGTATTTCAATTAGATGCTGGGAAATAAGTTATTCCTTTCTCTTAATTAGAATCCCTGGCAGTTGTCAGTTCTCTCTTTTTGCTAGTAATTTTTTGTCTAGTAATGTTTTCTGAGTTGTGTGTTGTACGTTCACTAGATGGTATCTGTTCTAAATAAGAGACAATGGTGAATCCAACTTTACATCTCTCAGGAAAAGAAAATTCTACTTCAGTGTAAAAGTATCTTGAGCTCTTACAAGAGACTGACTTGACCTGGGTTTTGAGGGTTTCCTTTAGTCAGAAACACTTTTCTTGTTTCTTCTTGTCATCCACAGCAGTAAGACTCAGGCCTACTGCCTTCTACATAAGTACTGGTACTGGGCTGTTCCTGTTTGAACAAAACAATGGTGGTGTTGAATTTATTCTTTAGATTGTGAATGCAGATGGAAAATCACATGCATAGGCTGAATCTATCCAGTTTGGGAGAGCTCTTGGAAACTGCACACGTGAATGAACCTGCCCATTGGCCCATCCATCTTTTCAAAGTTACAGACAAGACTGTAGTGTTTGGTACTTGCACCCAAACTTTCTGCTGGTAGGAATCAGCATGAATTTCACATGAGGAAAGGTAATTTATACTTAGTGAGGTCCAGGATCATGAGGAATATGTTTTTTGTCCTTACAAATTTATAAAACAGGAAGAAATTATATACAGGATATATATACAAAATTATATACAGGAAGGAAAACTGAATTTGAATCTTTAAAACCACTCAGTGAAACAGATAATCTGTATGTAGTCCTAGACTTTGGTTTAGGAATAACTACTTGGGATGATTAAAACATGCTAAAAGCAGCTGCTATTGGGCTTTTTCAAGTCTGTATGCTTATTAAAATCAGAGAGCATGTGAAAAAATGAAATAGTCCCTTAACTAACAGTTTATCTAGCATGAAGGAAAATACCATTATATCAGTCTTGATGAAACCTAATTGCAGTTTGACTGTGATCACATTAAATGCTTTGTGCTCCTAGAGTTACACATTAAAGGTGAATTCCTGAGAGCATTAATAAGCTTAGTATCAGAGTCTTATTGAGAAAAAATATTTTTTTGAGTTGTGTTGATCAAACACAATTTTGATTACTTATACTTAGTATTAGACCTGATTAAATTCTACAGAAGTCATCCTCCTGACAACAACCATTTTTTCTTATGCTCACACTCACAAAAAAAGAAATCCCTGGATCCCAACTGTGCCTGTAATGAAGGTGAATTGTGTTTAATGACTTAAAGAGTGCCATTTTGTGCTTAACAGTTTACATATTGCAAATTACGCTGTAAATACTCTGTTCCTAGATCAAATTAATTGTATAACAAGTTGTACTGAGAGAAAGAGAATTTTCTTTGCTACTTTAGTTCCCATAGTCTGGAAGATCTAAATGGTTTTCTTTAAAATCCTATGCAAAAGCTATATCTTACCCCCATAGGATTACTTGAACATAGACATGGAATTCGTGATGGATGTGAATGTTGTAACTCAATATTTAAAACAATAAGTTGCTTTGACATTTCTTGGACTTTGACTTGCTCATCTCTCTTAATAAACCAGTGCACTCAAAATTGTTTAACTTTGCATTTTATGCACATAACTCATTAAATTTAAGGTGGACAAATTAAGATCATCTGTAATTACTATGGACTTCCATGGAGGTAGAGCACCTTATAGCTCTCCACAACTGCTTGAAAGGAGGTTGTAGCCAGGTGAGGATCAGCCTCTTCCCCAAGTAAAAAGTAGCAAGACAAGAGGAAATAGCCTTGAGTTGCACCAGTGGAGGTTTAGATTGGATATTAGGAAAAATTTCTATGTGGAAACGTTTACCAAGCATTGAAACAGGCTGCTTGGGGGAGTCACTGAGGCAGTCCCTGGAAGTATCTTTTAAATACTTAAAAATGTAGATGTGGCACTTAGAGACATGGGTTAGGGGTGGACTTGACAATGTTGGGTTAATGGTTGGATCCAGTCATCTTAAAGATCTTTTTCGATCTAAAAGCTTCTATGATTTGATGATTTTATTCTTGATAGCAGAGGTTATTTCCTCTTTTCACTGTTACCCAAAAGACATTTTCCTGAAAGCTGTTACTGTCTGTCTGAGATGAACAAAGACTAAAGGCAGGGATGAAAACATAGTTGTGGTACTTAAATGATCTTTCAGGAAAAGCTCCAGGCCACTGATTTTGGATCAATATAAAACCACATAAGTCACTGATGACTAAAGCCAGTCTTCATGTTCAGTGATAGGGAGGTGAGCCAGGTTCATAGAGGACATGAAAATATTTCATTTGGAAAATATCCCCAGAAACCTCTGCAATCTCCTACCTTACCAGCAATTTTGTGTTCAGCTGCTGCTTCTGGAAGAGACCCCATTTATCAAGGGCTCTGTCAAACACAAGTCTTAAATACTTTGGCTGAACTGAAATATACCAGTCTGCAGTGTATAATGCAGTGCTGGCCTGAGCTGCTGATCACAGGAGGCTGGAGCTTCCAGTGACACATATTCCAAAGGAAGTTTGAACAGAGAGCTTGTGATTGATGCATTGGCTACAGTCTCCTATCAGAAACTTGCTTTAAGAAGGGAGTAAAAAGACTACAAGCTCAGGTAGAGTTGAGTAAGGCAGTAATGATAAAAACAAAAGTGGAGTTGCTTACTTTGAGTAGTTTGTGGGAATCTAGCAACTGATCAAAGACTTCTGAAATCTTGCAGGGTTCATACAGAGTCACATCAATCTAGCTCAATTATGCATTATTTTTGAAAATGTATTTTAGTTGTAGAAATCCTTACTGCAATTTGAGCTTTCCTTATAGTGGTATGAAAGAAAAGCTGAAGTGTGAATGACCAAGAATGTTGCAGGAGTAATAAAAATACTGAAAGGCACTTCACCATGGTGGTGATGTCTCTATAGGAGCTTGCACGAGCTTTCCTAAATTAACATTTGAACATGCTTCCTCTCTTTGCAAAATAAGTGATACAAAAGTAACATTTGGCTCCTTTGAAACTTCACTTTCAGTATTCAAATGGTTAAATGGACTTCTCTCCTTATCACTTCCTTCTGTTTTAACCCATGTAAACCATCACTGAGAGAATAGAATTTTTTTAAAAAATGGTATATACACATCTTGAAACAGACACAAAAACTATAGGGTATTTTTTACTTTATCAATTTTTGACCCACTTTTGCATTTGCAGTCTGGCTCATTCCATTCTCATACCAGGGACATGTTAAAATCATCTTTGCCAGTGGGACAGCTGGATGTCAGTGTAATATACAGGATAAAACAGACCATGAAAAAGTTACTACTTCTCTCCTTACAGAAGAAGTATACTATTATACTGGGTGTAAGGAATGGCCCAGATATTGAGCAAAATAATAATAATAATAATAATAAACAAAAAACACCCACAAAAGATTGAATAACTTATTTTTAAGTGAACATTGTCTATTTCATGCAATGAAAGGGAAAGGGTTCAGAAGAATCAATTGCATGTGATCACTTTTTAAGAATTTTATTGTACCATCTATCCACAAGAGAACTCCCAAAAAAGTTTCATAAGGAAATTTAATTTTAGTATTTTGTAGCTTTTAAAGTACTTTGATTTGTAACCTTGAGGATGCCCTTCTAAGGTATGCTTTGATACGTAATTTCAATTTTTGAGCCTCAGTGCTTGTTTTACATTTCTCTTACTTTCCAAAACTGATCCAATCCCTTCTCAAAAATAGCTGTACTTGTTGACTATAAAATGTGTATGTACATTTTATAAAAAGAGCCACACAAGGAATAAAAACAAGAAAGGGTTATAAGAGTGGGGCTGAGCTACAGCAGTAATGAGGTAAAACAGATTTGCTTAATTGAAGGAGATTTGCCTAGCATGATGAGGTTCTGGTGGGGCAATATCTTTTTGCTTAGCCAGATGTTGTGAATTTGCCCTGCATGTGAGAAAGATGACACAGCTCATTTGGTCTCCAGGGCCCAGCTGTGTGAGGCAGGGAGTTGGAATACTTTTGTCACCACAACCTCAAAGGTATGGATTAATCCTAAACAGATTTTTGTGATCCCTCCCCCCCCCCTTTTTTTATTTTATTTTATTTTATTTTGCTCATTTTTAACACAAACAACAAAGTTTACTAAAATAGATACCTCTAATTGGCAACCACTCTCTGTGGAAGATGATGGAAGGTTGCTAGGTCTGTAAGTAATCCAATTTCTATCTGTCTTACCAAACTCTTTGTATTGGTAATTTTATTTGGTGCCCAGTGATATATTTTGCTGTGAAACTTATTGTGGAATACTTTATGTTTTCATGTGTCTTTTTTTTTTAATTCGAAACATGAGAGAAATCAAGCAGAGTAAACTGGGGGGTGGCAGAGAGTCAAAGTTTCTACAAATCTCATCTTGAACTGTTGCTTAGCTGTGAACAGTTATTGAGCTGTTGCTGTTTGCCCTCTGTGAGGTGGATGCACTTCACTGGGGGTAGATGCAAGCTTTTTCTGCTAGAGGCAAAGGTTTGATGTGTGGATTTTTGTTGCATACTTTTTTTTATTGTTACAGACACCAGCAGAAGCACAATGTGCTCTAGCAGTGTAGAACATGTGAACTGAGTGGTACTGCAAGTGAGCAAAAAAAGCATGTTGACCACAGATTTAGATAACACCAGCTAAAGTCTTAGTGAAAAATTAAATTAATTCTCTCTTATTGGTAATCTCATACTTTTAATAATAGTGTTATGAGTTGAAATATCAATAAAAGTGCTGGTCTATTACTGAGTCATATGGTACTAACCCTGATGACAGGCTCATCTCAGGTGACCTCTTTGGGGTATGTCTGCAAGAGTGGGCAGCAGGATGGTACAGCTGCCCAGACCTTGAGCCATAAGGGCTGATGGTGCAAAAGTTCAGAACACACAGAACAAGGAGTTCATCACTGCTACTGCATCTTGTGCTGCTTTTAACCCTTACAATTGCTAGCATGCAGACAAAAAACTCTTTCCTATTGCTGATAAATTTGCCATTAGGCTCACTGTTTGCAGATATTGCCTGCAGTGTCCATGGGACAGCTCTGCTGCAACTGTGCACATTGGTGCTTGTGTTAACTTGGCATCTGTGCCCACCAGCTCCAACAGCTCTGCTGGGATGCAAGATGGATTTCACTGGTGCAAACTGTAATGTACAGAGACTTTGGTATTACATACAAGACTAGCATTAATGTTAGCTCAGTGTGCCTTTGGATTTCAATTATATTAGTGTCCATTTACTTCTTTTCTAAATTCCCCTTTCTAAACCCGTGGAAGTAGGGTGTTTAGCAACAGATGTTCTTACCAGTTGGAAATTGTGAAACATCAGACTTGTTACTTAGATCTGTCTGTTTAGGGAGCAGAGCTCTCTGTGCTGCCTGGATGCTTGTCAGCAGCCTTAGCTCCTGCTGCTGTGTATATAGGCTCTGTCATATGGCTTAAGGCCCCTGTGCCTTTCTCCAAATGTGTTCTGCTTTCCTCAGAGGATTTGGAGTGTGGTTCATTGTTTAAGGGGGTAAGGATAGTATCAGTGATGCATTAAGACCTGGGAATTTATTACTGCTGCCTGATGCAAATGTCCTTTATGAAAGAATTTGGCTCCTTCTTAAAAGGAAAACAAAGTCATTCATGCAGCTTCTGTGCTCACTGTGTGTGGCTTCCCAGTTTCATAAGCTGGCTCTCCCTTCCTGCTCTGTAGCTGAGCCCCAGCCTCTGCTCCTCAACCTAGGTGATAATGAAGCATCGTTTCTTTATTGTCCTTGTCACACAAGCAGGGAAGTGGAGATGCAGGGCTAGGGGAGGCCACAAGGCTATTGATCTTCTTCAAAACTTGAAATTCCACATCCTCAGGTTGGTATTAACTCACCTGAGATGTGGCAGACCGGAAAGCTTTTATTTGCTCATGACCCTTCCACTGCCCAGTAATACCTGGTAATGGAAAATCAGCTGCATCCTCTCTGCCAGTAATAAATTTCTGCTCCTAAACAATCCAGACCATCTCCAGGAGCAAATAAAACATTCACCTCTAAACTCCTCTGTGTCTGAACTGCAAGAGCTTTTGACTCCATCCAGAGCTCTCTGAAACACCAGTAGTTGACTTGTTCTTTTTCTCTCCTTGCCAAGACTTTAAGCATCTTCTATGCACTTTATGAAAGAAAAAAAATCATCATCAAAAGGGCTGTATTTCTAATCATAAAACTGGACTAGTTTATGGGATCATGCTAAAACAGTTTTTGTGGGAGGTTTCGGTGGCCTTTGGGTTTTTTTGTTTTGTTGTTGAGATTTGCTTGTTTGGGTTTTATGGTTTGTTTTTCTCTTTTGGGGAACAGGGGTAGAGCTGGTTGTTTGGTTTTTTAAATGATCAATTGCTACTGCTAATCAATTTACACACAAAACCAGAATGACAACTGGAGAAATTCAAATTTCATTTTAACTGATATGAAAAACTGGTTTTACTGCACATTAATGATTTAGTAATCCATGTTCTTCCATTCTTTGTCCTACTTGTAGTTTCAATATTGCCCATCTCCACTGGTTGCATTGGAATTTATGTTATACTTAGGTTTTCCTTGTTTTGTGTTATGATGTTCTGGAACTGTGCATTGCTTCCTCATTGTCCTTACACTTATGATTTTTAAAATCTATTCATCTCCGCCACTACCTTCTATGATTATCCCCAAGAAAGAGAAAGCAAGTGGAAATTAATCAGTGAGTTTCCAATTTCTCTAACTTCTCCTCTTCCTTCTGTGTAACTGTGTTCTTAGCAAGGCTACTGTCCCATCTTCCCTGGTGTGCTGTGCCCATCCAAAAGTTTCCCTTTTGGATTAGCTGTGCCTCAAAAGGAAATAGGAATTCTCCCACATGGAACCTGCTTTAAAAGTGATGACAACAAAACAAAACCAAACAGTTCCCATACATTTAAGGTAATAAAAATGGCCTGCTCTTGCAGATGCTATTTTTAAATTCTGTACAGTTTCTTCTAGTTATTACAACTTTGTTTAGAGGAGAGATGCATTGTGCTTCTGCCTCTGAAGTGATTCAGTAGCATATAAAAATCTACAGTTTCTCAGGTTTCATATTTCAGTGTTGCAAGGAGGAGGGAACATTACCATGCTTGCAAGACAAAAGACCTTGTGAACATATTACTTAACAGCTAGTGGAGTTTTCTCAGATGATTAGAAATAAACACTTAAAAAAATACATGAAACAAATGCTGAATAGAAAAACTGTTCAGATTCTGTACTGATAGTCCTAACTATTCACTCTGCTGGCCTTCTCATTGCTCCCCTGGTTTTAAAGGTACATGTTGGTTCCTTCTGTCTTGTTCTTTTATGGCTTTTCTGAACAGATAATGACTCTTTGTACAGACAGCTGTACTGTCTCAGAAGGCACAAATGAAGACTTTCTTGCACTGCATATTTGTTTGTTAAGGGCAGAGTGAACTGATAAAACTTGCTGTGAAAACCAAAAAAATATGGAATTTTCAGGTTGTGTGTTGGCACAAGACCATGTAAGAAAGACAGGTTTCTGAAAATGTTCCTGATTTACAAGGAGGGGGTGGGAGTTAAGTGAAATAGTATGTAGGTTGGAAGCTTCTGAGAGGACAGAACAAACTGTAGAGAGCAGTTACAAGAACAAAAACTAGGGATGTCTCCTGGATAAAAATAAAGAATTGTAATTGATACATAGATCTTGAGAAAAGTAAGGCTAGTAGGAGTGGGCTATATTTATATAAAGGAAAGGTTGTTGATCTTCATAATTACCACAAAGCATTAGTAAATTATAACACAAAACTGTCATAGGATGCTTCAACCGCCTTCAAGTGTAAGACTTTCTCTGAGCTTGTGATAGCACTGGGGCTCTGGTAGAGTTTCTGGCATGCACCTATTTGTGATGGCTGTGACTTGCTCTGAAACTCCTTTGCTGGCCACTGCCATGCTGCAATTCCACTGAATCTATGATGGAGAAAGCTGTCATTATTCCCAGTCACAAATTACTTCTCAGTTCCTGGCAGGTACTGACTGACCAGTGAAGCAAGGTTCCTGATCACACCAGCCCTCAGCTGAAACTCATAAACAAAAATATCATTCTATAAAGAGATGCAGAGTGCGTCACCTTCATGTTTTGGTTGGAGTGGTACTATCAATAGGCAAAGGTCTAGGTTATCATGTAGAAATCTGGCATCAACAACACATATTTAAATGAAGGAAGGCTTGTAAGTCTCCTATTCGGAGAGGAGAAAAGAATTTTAAAAAGCAATAGCCCTGCATATATATAATATATCTGTGGGAACAGACTTTTGTCTGTACTGCAGCCATTCATCCCTAGCTGTGTTTCTTGAAGCCTTTCACATTTATGCAAAAGCTCAGCATGTGGGGGAAATCTTTCATTTCCAAGACTTTAGATTTGCAGTTGATTAAGCACTGATCAAAATCATGTTGATCATGACTTAATGATCCCAGGCACTGATTGAGAGTAGCATTGGATCTGGAGCTCACAGTGAGATGTAAGCAACAGAGACATCCCCCAGAAGGAGAGTGCACATCTTGGAGAAAACTAAACAGAGGAGTTCTGTGCACTGGGATGGTGTAGACTGCTGTGCCCAAAGCAGGGAGAAAGTCTGAGGACTCATTCTGCCTTCTGGCCACCCCTCTCTGGACTCACTGCCCCAAAGGGGCGAAAATTAGACAATCACTAGAACTCTCAGAGGAAAAAGTGCACCTATGTGCAGTGCTATGAAAAAAGGAGTTTGTTCCTTACTCCTCCAATCCTGACAGTCCATGCCACACGGGAGGCTGACACATGTGCCCCCTGGGGTGCAAGCTTGTAGCTTTACTGGCTGTGCTTTACTCTCAATTTGAGAACACAAGTCAAACTTGCTGAGTAGGCCTGAGTGATTTTGTTTCAGGGCTTAATTAAAGTAAATTCAAGAATTAGAAGAGGGAAGGAAAAATAAGTATTCACAAAAAGAAGTATTGAAGATGCATTATGGCCCTAGCTTCCTTCCACTAATGGATTTGAATCCTTAATTAAAAAATTGTCACTCAGGAGAAGATGGATCAGGAGTGTGGAGGGCATGCAACCCAGTGCAAAAGGTGAGCTGGCCCATGCAACACTCTCTTGTTACCACTGTGGAAAGGGCAACTGGGAGAGCAAAGTAAGGGTAAATAGTGGACATCACTGTCAAATGCTACCAGAGACCTGTCTTCAGGGTGAGGGACAGCATGTAAGCAGCAATTCAGAGTAAAATGGTTTAGGACTGTGCAGCCAGACATACTCTGAGTTTGTGTGAGGGAACTTGATACCTGGGGATGAAATGAGCTATTGGTGACTGACTTTTTAAACTGGTCTGAATTCAAAATGGAGGAACCAACAAAACCCTGAATACTATGAAATTTGAAATCCAGACCAAATCCTTTTGATGTGTCATCTCATTTTTCAGCTCCAGTTGTAAAAAAGAGTTGCCAATAAAAAGTGGGAAGACCTTTGTTGGCTGCTCACACAGCTACAGAGGATCAGCTGCCAGTCAAATAAGTGGGTGCTGAGCTGAGGCCAAAACTAGAAGGATAAGATTATAAAAAGTGCTTCTAATAGGAATGGCAACTTTAAAAGGGAGCTTCCCATGCACACAGAGTGAGGGAAGGCCTAAGGATATACTAGAATAAGTCTGCTTTTGTGTAGCATGCAGGTCCTTTAAGGATTCCTCACCTCATGAGCTGACCTGAATAAATGCTGCAAATAAAACCAATTCCTGGGATTCTATGTCCTTCCTTTGGCTGTCTATGACTTTCCACCCAGTTCACTGGAAAAAGTTCACTGTTTTTCCCTTACACAGATGATGGTGGCTCAGCTCCCTGGAGAAGGAGTTCATACTAGTTATCATTTTATCATTGAACACAGATGCTCTGAATTTTAATAGGTAAGTCTTCTGCATCTGCAAGTAACATATGGCTAGCACAGAGCTTCAGCTTCATGAGTTTGCTCCTGCTCACATCTCTTTCAGGTAACAGTGAAATGGAAACCTGTCACTTCAGCAAAGGCATTTAAAGCAGACAAGCTGTGGGAAGATATACCATGTCAACATGCTGTAGTTAATGTCAGGTATCCTAATGTGTGCTTAATATAATCTTTCTGATACTATTTGTGTGCAGTAATATCCTCTAACCTTCTGTTGTTAATAGTTTAAGTTCTTCCAGTTCTTCTATAACACACATATAGATCTGTAGTTAGCAGGAAAGGTCTTCACTCAAGCAGGAAAAGCTCATCTAAACCCACAGCTTCCTCTGAAGGGAAGGCTCATAACTATGGGGTGCATTTTGGCTGCAGCAACCAGAGGCATAGCAACTTGTCAATCTCAGAGGCAGCTAACAATAATGCACCTCAAAATGTTATTTACATGGTCTTACCACTCAGACACCTACCCCCAGGGCTGCTTCCCACACACCTGTGCCCCCTGCCCTCCTTGGATGTGGCTGTTCTTTTCGGAGTGTATTTGCCATTTCAGTCACATCTCTCTGCTATTGCATAAAAGTGGGCATTGAATTTTCTTGCTGTCATGGAACAGGAGCCCACGACATCTTATGCAGCTGGAAGCAGTACCTCAGATATTTGAAAACAGCTCCCCACTGCCTTTAGCTGCGTTATGTATGCAGCTCTGCTCCCAAGAACTGCAGTCACAAGAGACAGAGGGAAAAATGATTGTTGATGTTTGGGGTAGGGAGAGAGGGGTTATTTCTCTAAACTTTGAGCAGTGGCAGTATATGTTCCTTACCCCATTTATTAGAAATTGCAAATGGGATACTTGTCTAGGTAAGCAAAATCTGCATGGATACACCCCATGTAGGTAGAATGAGATAATAGTCAGGTTGACACACTGCATTGCCCTGGCATAATGACACATGGTTATAGCTAGTGTGTATCTCTCTCAGCTGTATCTGCTCTGAGGCATAAAGAGGATAAGTGACTTGTACAAGGCCATTCAGCAGATCATTCATAAAGCAAAAAGTGCAGAGGTCTTAAAAACAAATTATCAGTCAGGAGGCAAAATTGTTACTCTGAGAACTCTCTCATTTTTTTAATCATTGTGGTTTTGTTCTAATTTGGAATGATAAACTGTGTATTTCAAAGACATGATTATATCCTCTTTTCCCACCTGACCTCTGAAGATACTTTATACTCTGGAATTACATTAATGTTCATAATGTCAAACTTGAATAATTACTAAGTAACTGTCAAATAAAACAAATCAAAACAAAAAATTCCTAGAATGTGGGGGGAAATGCAAAGTTCATGGATTTTTGGTGGGGGACAGGGAAGGCAAAGTACTTGCTGAAGAAACTAACTTTTCAAATAGAAATTAACTTTTCAAAGAGATACATTTACCATGACTGCCTGACAGTGTGTCATGGTATTTCCCTACAAGCATGGCAGGAAAATATTGACTTGTGTAGGTTCAGAGTCTTTGCTCAGTGTAGCAATACAAGCATGAACGTGATCTTTTCTGAATCAGAATTTAGTGATGTGGCTTTTCAGTTGCTTTTTTTTTTTCCTTTTAAACTGAATTGACACCCTCTAATTCTCTTATTTTTATGTGCTTTGCTGCCTAACAACTGAGCAGTAGGAGTGGCATGTAGTAGAAATTGTGAAAGGCAAACTGTAATTTTTAGAATACTGGAAAAGAAACCTACTCAGCTGTCAACTGTGAGCCATAGCACATTTAAACCTATGACTGCATCCATAAGTAAGAGGGGGATGAAATAAAAGTAAACAAGTTTTTGCTGTCCTGAAGCAGAAATACCAATATAACTGTATTGAGTAAAACAATGGGAGCTAGCTCTGGCCTTCTGGAAAAAGTTGCTCCACCCAATCCCAGATAAAATTCAAATGCAGGAAAGAATGATAGAGTCTATTGTAGTTCTACTGATGTTTGCAGTAATGGCATCACTGATCCAAGGAAGGATTCTGAAGAGTGCAATGAGCACACAGAGTTAATACCAGTTGAACAACAGGAGTGTATTGTTTCCCCCAAGGTCTTATGCCATGAACTACATGGCATCTGTATTAACTGCATCATTTTGGGAAGGGGGAGATGGAGCTGATAACAAGGTGTGACTTCCAAAGGGAAGGGGTAACAGAGTGATGACAGAAGGATGTACCATCACCTATTCCTTTTCCCCTGCAGGGGAAAAAGCACTGCACCTCCTCAGTAAATGTAGAAATCTGCAGTGATTCCACCCCGCACTGTTCACTCCACCAGTACCAGGGAACTCCAGAAGGCACTTTGCTGTCTGAGGAGTTAAGCTCTTGCTCCTTCTCCTGGACAAGTATTTTTACACTCCCACCACAATGTAATCAAATGTCCCCTGGCCTGTGTGAGTCTACTCCTGAAAAATTTATAGGACCAGTGTACTGGTGTAATCAATGATTTCTTTACAAGACATCTTTCAATTCCAGTGGTGCGGCAATTTTTTTTCTGTACATTTGGAAATATCTGTGGTTCCCCACCTGCCCTGTGACCTGGTTAAGTGCTGTGTCATTCCTCTCCTGTAAGCTGAGATTCCTTACTGGAACAAGCTGTGTCTTTAAACAGGATGAATCTTGACTCTTAGCTGACATAAATTACCACTGCTCGCTTTTCTCTGGTGAAGCAACTGATTTGCTGTTGCTGAGCTTCTGTCCTAATGTCTCTTCAGGATGCAAACATCAGTGAGCTCATCAGTTAGGAGTGGCCAGTTTTCAGTACAAAAAGCTGCTATAGCTCACACCCAGAAATTGTCAGGGTAAAAAAGAAAAACCTTACAGGTGGGGGATCTTGCCCCACACTGAATTTTTTTTCCCTTCTTTCTTTTATGAAGAGAAAGAGAAGCTTTGTTTTTTAGTACTACTACCATGCAGGAATCCAAAGATCAATACAGTGTTTTAGCATAAGGTGCCTTCACAGTCACTAGTACATGACAACATGATACCAGACAGAAACAGGACAATTCAAGTTGCTAACCCTTCCTACCAAGCACATTTTCCATTTGAAATAATGGCAGCTGGTTAGCACAAGCAGCTTGCATGAAAAATAATTGAAGCAAGAGCCTTAGCTTTCCTTGGTTGACAAGCAGAGGAGGCATTGGTTGCCCAGCACTGCAGCATGACATCCCTTTCCTGAAAGGTCTGATCCTGCCTGTGGTGTCTATGCTGGTACAACCTAGGGAACTGAGAGGATTATAATAAATAGAAAAAAAAAAGTTTCCCAGAAACCAGCAGTGTCATTTCAGGCTCAAGTAATTAGCCCAGAGAGACCTCCTGACCTAAGCATGCCTTTTAAATGGAGAAGGGAAGCATTCTGTGTGCACACCATGTGTGTCTCTCCCATGTGGGTGTGTTCATCAAACAAAACAAAAACAGTGTCTTGTGCCCCAATGGGTACTCTTGTGCTCTTAGCTTCCATGTTCACTTCCTCAGCTGCTTTCATGCTGCAGAGCCCTCCCTCCCTGCACTTCCCTGGGGTCACACTTCTGACTGTTGCTTTCTTTGTATCTGTGTTTTTTCTTGTTTCTCTCAAGCATTCTTGGGGCACAAATACAATTGTAAAAATTCAAAATTTGAAAGCTTTTAAAAATGGACTTGCCATAGCATCTGTTGTCATGTATGAGCACCTCCTCTAGTTGTAACCCTCTTACTTATTCAGGAGAACTTGGGTTTCCCTCCTGCTTAGAAAGGGAGTGCAGAGCTTATCTGCCAGATTTAACATGGATATGTTTAAGTCTTGTCAGGGTAGATTTTCCACGGCTTTGTTTGTCCATCCCCTGGTTAAGGCCTACAGCAGGCTATGAAGAATGTCTGTGTCTCATCAAGATATGATTAGATACATTAGCCAAGATGATCCAGTGATGGCTGCTATCAGAATGGGACTCAGCTAATGGTTAGTACTTCACATTCCTTGCCCCTTGGCTGGCTGCTGCAACACCAGCGCTTGGCTCAAGAGGTGGAGAGAGGAAATCTGGCAGAAACGTTGTTAAGTCTTCATTTGTTCATTTGGTAGGGTGAGTTTTCTGCCAGTGTAGTGCTCTGGGCAGGTTCACAGTGGGGTTAGAGAAGTGCAAGGTTTGGCTCAGAGGTACATGCCAAGGGTGGGGAGCAGGGCAAGGCCCTTGTTAGTCAGGTTCAACTGCACACAGGCACAGCTCACTGCCACGCTGCTCCCCTGGGCCCTGTGCTGATCCCAGAGCCAGGGCTGGGCACTGTCAGCCTGTCCTGGCACAGAGGGACAGGGACAGGAGCTCCATCAGCCGGTCCTGGCACAGAGAGACAGGGACAGGAGCTCCATCAGCCTGTCCTGGCACAGAGGGACAGGGATAGGAGCTCCATCAGCCTGTCCTGGTACAGAGGGACAGGGGACAGGAGCTCCATCAGCCTGTCCTGGCACAGAGGGACAGGGACAGGAGCTCCATCAGCCTGTCCTGGTACAGAGGGACAGGGGACAGGAGCTCCATCAGCCNGTCCTGGCACAGAGGGACAGGGGACAGGAGCTCCATCAGCCTCTCCTGGCACAGAGGGACAGGGATGGGGACAGGAGCTCCATCAGCCTGTCTTGGCACAGATGGGATGGGGACAGGAGCTCTGCAGCTCCATGCTTGCCTGCATGTATGCACAGCAGCCCAGAGTCTGGCCCAGATTTCGTGTTTTAACAAGAAAAAACACTAATGAAGAATCGTTTATGCCAATATGAAAGTGCTTTCTTCCGAATATGCAGGGAGTAAGGGAGTCCCACCCAGTGTGGAATTCCTGTTTCATCAGGTGCTGGAAGTGCAGGCATGTCTGTCTCTGGTGTGGGGCCTCAGTGCTCACTACAAACATTATGCAAATACATCCAACATAAACACGCTGGAAATCCAGGCTCTGACTCACAATGTGTGGTGCCTTTGAACTCAATTGCATTGTAATTTCTGGCAAATGGAGGAGAGATGACCAGACAAAAGAAGTCAAGGGTAGAATATGTCTTTGCTTTCCACTAACCCATTTCTCCCTCATCATCTGCCAAAAGTAAACTTTAATTTTCAATAGAAAAATAAATCTACCTAGACTTTGTATACAAGAAATTTTTCTAAAATTAATTTTAGTTTTAGGACAACACTGCCTTATTGCAGTCTTGTTTTTAAGCTATGTTAGCAGGAGAAATTAGACCTTTGAAAGTTGAGGCTGGGGCTGAAATACAGGCAAAGAACAGAAAGGGCTTATTACTGTTGAAGTCCCCCTGGATGCTGTCTTCCAAATATTAGGTTGAATACATAGCCAAGTGTAGCAGATTGTTTTCACTAGTGCTCTGCTTGTGGGTTAGCAATGCTAGCCTTGGAATTAGGCACTTTGTCATGTTTCACTGCTTAGCTGGCTCTTCTTAGACTGGATCCAGAGCTGGTACAAATGAGATCTCCCATCTCATTCCAAGTGGCAGGGCACCCAGCTCCACTGAGGCTCTGGTCTTCCCCTCTGCAGTGTGGGCTCTGCTCACTTGTAACTGGTGTGATAACCACACCCCTTTAGATGGGTCTGCTCTGGGGAAATTTTTATGTACCTTTTAAAGGCAGTAGTGTTCCAGGAGTCAGTTCTGCAGGCTGGCTATTACTTTGAATATGGAATACTTCCTATGGGATAATACTAAAAAAGCTTTTCTTTCCCTTTGCAGTCATGAAGAATTTAGGTATTCAGAAGCATTTTCCTTCTTTGCATATTCATAGTGAACAAGTTCAGGAAACTGGTTCATGAAAAAAACCACATTTTCTCTTGCTAACTACAAGCCAGATTGCACAGTAAAGTGAACTGACAAAATCAGCTGCAGAAATGATCGTGCTGGCAGGAGAGAGGGGTAACACAGGGGCAGAAATGAACATCTAAGGGCAGCAATTATATAAACCAGAACAACTATCAAAACATTACTGAGTGAATAAAATCCCATAGTACAAACTGAGAAGGATGTAAACCTGACAGAAAAAAAGATACCCTAAAAGTAAGGTTCACTCCATTTAGTTTTATGATCCTGGCATAAATAATGTGGATTGATGCATCAGAAATGAACCCCCTTCATCTTCTCTCTGGTTTGCTGCATCAGCCCCCCAACTCCCCAACCTCATTCAAAAAAAATCTCAGGGTGGGTGTGACCATCCCAAGGGAGAGCTCCTGGCACCAGCTGTGGGTTGCCACTTGCTTGCTGGCTCTAACAGCACCACTGTCCTCATCAGAGCATGAGATGTGACTTTGCCTCTGTGAGCAGATGTGTTCCTCTGAAAACCATCTGAAACATTTGGCTGGTAGAGTGGCTGATCAAAGCAGCGTAGACTTGTGCTACAGATATGCACTAAATACACTGTGAAGGAGACTGTGCTGGGGGTTATCCAACGAGCAAAACTTATACTGAGGATAAAAGGGTTCTTTTTTATTCATATTCAGTGTAATAGATGATGCATGTTTATTTCTTTATCTTAAAGATTTAACTACACATCACGATGATGCTGTGTCTCTGCTTCTTTTTGCAAAGCTGACTTTCTCTGCTCATATCAGTACTGCTACTCAAGGAGCTCATCATGCTTTTTTTCAGGATAATATTTTCCTCACTTCAGCCAGATGAGCAGCTTTATTGTTTTACATCTAATTACCTGCTAAAGAGCAACATAGTTCTGAATCAAATGCATATGAATAATAAGCAGTTTTTATTTTGTTGGTTTTTTTTTAATCTGAAAGACAGAAGCTTATGAGAAAACAAATATAGTCTTTAAAGTTTTTTAATCAGCAGAAATTTCAGAGTAAAAACCAAAGTAGTATGGTGATGATGTTGGCTTCACTGTGATAGGTAAATATACATGTAACTAAATTTAGTCCTGAATTACTTGAAGAAAATGACTGCACTGCTCTGTAAGTAGAATGTGTTATCCTTTCTGTTTATGTGATGAGAAATTAACCACCTGTGTGAAATAATGTGACTAACTTTTTCAGACAGTGGTGTATCTATTTTCCCTTGAAGGCTTTGTGTTTTTCTTCCTACATTTTTCAAGCTTGCATTGAGGACTCAACTTAGTTTTGAGGGACAGGCTCAAACACTCTTGTTCAGGAATATCTTGTAGAACATAACTTCATTGTGCATAACAATACTATGCTGTAATGCTCTGCAACTTTTAGCAATTGAGCAGTATTTTCAAATATTTTATAGACATTTCCAGCCCAGCAATTCTACAAAGAAATAAAACTGTTACAACTTCTGTTGTAACAATGGAGGACTCTTATTACAAGAGTTCCAGGCTCCGTTTTTTTAAACATATAAAAAGACAGATAAGGGACTTAATTTGGTAGTGAAGGGTTTTTTTGTTTGTTTTTTTTTTAATGCTGCTTCAAGATGACTCAGTTTTTGAAGTCTTTTGAAATACTAAGCATCATAATTGTCTCTGCCTTTTCTCGTTCTTCAATATTAATCTTACTTTGTCTATCAACTGCAAGACGTCAGACATTGTTTTGTCATTTTCTTGCCTTCTGAAATCTGCTTTTGATTGCAACACTTTGCACCAGAGTAACAATTTTATATATCCAGCCTATAAATGCTGGGATCTTGCCAGCACTGGGAGTTTCTACACTCCCCACACCCTTTCCTATTCTATTTAAACCAGCTAGTCTCATTTCCAGAGCTGTTCAGGGTAAGTGTAAAAGAAGATTGCCACTTCTATTGCCATAAACTATAGCAAAGAGCTGTGAGAAAGAAGCAGAGTTGGGCTTCAAGATTGCCTTGTAGATTCAAAGACTTGACCCTGAATCTTCTAAGAGTTTCATTAAGACATTTATATTAGGAATGCTCTTTCTGAGTCAGGGTCTGATAGAGATAATTTAAAAAAGTCTGAGTAAGTCTATTCAGACTAAAGACATTCCTTAAGCACTGAACCAGGTTTTCTCTTTTGAAATATGTAGTAACATTTACAAATTAGAGAATATTACAATGGCAAGATTTCTTCAGGTATGTCATACAGATGATTAAAAGCATGCAGAATATGAGAGACTGATTTTTCTGCTTCAGCAAATGAGTTTAGCTATATCCTCTATATTACTTGTATCATTGAGGCCTGAAAAGCAGAGCAGCTGTTTATGTTGGTTTATAGATTAAAATGTTTTTGGAAATTCATATCTGTAAAAGAAATGTGAGATCTGTGTTACAAAACTTTTTTAAAACCATACTAATTGAATTGAATTGAATAATTATTGTATCTTACTACTTTACCTAGAACACGCACACACACGTAATAAAAATATATTTGCTCCAACTTTCCCAAATAAGAAGAAATACACTGTATTACTGTAATGCTGAATAGTATTCTTTTGAAATAACAGTACTTTATTAACTGATTTTCTGTTCAAAATCTTCCCTAAGCCACACAAACATTTCCAAAGAACTCCCTTTAACTAACTCTTCTGCATCGTATTTGGGTGAGAGAAAGCAGACGTAGGAGAACTAAGAAATCTTTTGGCAGGCTGTCTAGGACTTGTAAGCTGAAGGGTTTTACTAGCCTAAAGGAAATCTCTGAAGGTTTGTTCTTTGACAAACCTTTTCCTGGATAAGCAAAACTTCAGTGATCCTTTCTCATCAGATTTTTTCAGGTCTTGAAATTCTTGAATCCACTGTACTAGGTCTTAACCACTGCATGTTTTTTTATTAGGCACTATTGATTCTGGAAGAGACAAATTATCCCTAGTCCTGACCTTCAGCACTCTGATAGCAATGCTTTGCCTCTCTTTTGTAAAGAACTTGTAAATTCAATTAAAACATGTCACACTTGTGTAACATGCTTAGCCAGTTAGTTACTAATCCTAAGGCTGCTAAACTTAATTTATTTTGTGAAACCATTTCTGAACGTTTCCTTCTTAGGAGGAAATATTAGTTGATAATTTTTAATTTTATGTAACAAAATTACCTACTAGGACAAGGTTAATGAGCAGTTTGGCTTGACTTGTCCATGAAGGGAAAAGCAAAACTGTTAGAGTTGTAACACTGATAAACAAGTACAGCGGGGCATTAGAGAAGGGGCCAGGTTGGAAGGGATCACAGGGGGTGAGTCTGGTCCCACCTCCCTGCTCAGGCAGGGCCATCCCAGCACACACCACACAGGAATGTGTCCAGATTGTTCTGGAATATCTCCAGTCAGGGAGACTCCACAGCCTCTCTGTGTTCCCATGAGTGGTCACTGCACAGTAAAGAAATTGTTCCTCAGGTGGAGTTTCCTGTGCTTCAGTTTCTGCCCATTTCCTCATCTCTTATTGCTTGTCACCACTGAGCAGAGCTCTGGTCTATCCTCTGACATCTCCCTTCAGATACTCAGAGATTCCAGTTTCCCATAATTCCAGATATCTGGAATAATGGGAAACTACTAAGACTAGCCTAGCTCATGTTAATAACACTTCCCAACCTCTCCAACTGTGAATGCCTAGAATTATATCCTTCTTATAGACCAGTAGCTCTAACCAGTATAATATCAGGAGACCAGTAGGTAATGGGTTAAAATTGGTTTCACCTTAGGAAATCTGAATTTAGTCACTTGACCTTGCTTTAACTTATTTGTGCTTCAGTACTTCCACTTCCCCCTTAGTAAGATGAAGGAAATAATTCCTTTTCCTGTAGTTTTGCCTGACTGCCCTACTTAGACTGTAAAGTCTTTGGAACAACTGCTGTCTGATCTAATGTGCATGTACGGAGCAGAGCACAATGAAGTCCTGATCTCAGCAGGAGCCCCATCTGCTACTGCTGAGATAAATGATCTTTTCAGTACTGGTTGTTTTTTAATCTCTTTAAATTACCATAAATACATTTTTAAAGCCATATGCTTTCATTCTATATCCCACTCCACTGAAGAAATCTGGGTTTCTGTGGAAATATAATTATGTAACCATATAATTAAAGACTGCATCATACCCTGTACATGCAAGAGGGCTGAGTTGAGGTCAAGTGCCAGACTGATCTGCCACTTTGTGCATTTCAAGTACCTAAACTCACTTTAGAAGGGTTATTTTAAATATACTTCTGTGTATGCAATTCTGTACTTTTCCAAAGAGAGAGTGTTCTATTGAGTTGCAATTATTTCAATTAAACTGAAATTGGTTTGCAGTAGAAGAAACTGTGATTCTGAAGAGACCCATTAGTTTCTGGTGTTGGGGTCTAGTGTTGGAGGCTCACTGAGGAAATCCAAAGGAAATTTCTCATTTTGTTGGAGGGGTGGGAGAGAGAGAGCACTACACCATACCAGGAGTACAGCCCACAGGTTCAGCTGTGTCAGAGTGGACAGAGGTGAGCAGAAGCTCTGGCAGTGAGGAGACATTCTCTATTTCTCACTCTATTTCTCTGTGCTGCATCAGTGTCCATGTGTTCCCAGTTTAGCATGTAGCACTGCTGATGCTTTGGCAGAGGCATGAGCCTAACATTGCAGTGTTTGCTAGGGTTTTGGCTGAACACACAAAATTTCTAGAATATTGCAGATGCTTTAAAGGAAGTGGCGAAGTTCAGGAGTTAATAACTTATCCAAACTGAAAGGGGAATAGATGGACTGAGCAAAGAGCACATCTCTAATCATAGGTACTTTGTCACTGTCAATTTTTAGCATTTTGCCTTAAGTTGTGGGAGTGTTGCAGGCTTTCAAAAAATACCACAAGTTTCTTTAACAACAGAAATTATTATTCAGGCTGGGTGTTGAGACTGCTGCTGTTTCTGTGTAACAGCATCTGAGTTATAAGGGTCTCTATCTCTTGACAGACCTTCCTCTTTCATGTTCTGAAGAAGCACTCAAATTTGCCTTAAAGTGCTGCAGGGGGCACATGTGCAGAAGATTGGGCGGAAAAGGATTTCTTGCAGAAGATGTTTGCATAACCCAGAGACTTAAACCATTGATAATTATTTCAGTATTCCTTTTTTTTTTTTTTTTTTAATCTGAACAGAGAAGCTGTTTATACCTAAAGCTTTTTTTACTTTTGTGCAATTTAAAACACCACCATGACACGGTGGTGTTTTAAGACTTGTGATTTTTTTGTAGTTCTACTGGATTGTTCTGGGGTTTTTGGTTGTGGTGGTGATTTGATTTTGGGGTTATTTAACTTCAGGAGACATTAGAGATTTACATAAAAATCTTTCTTTCTTCAAGAAATACAACTAACAAAGAATGTCTGTAAGCACCAGGTGCAAAAAAAAAAGGTAATTGTCTGTAATTGTGAGATTCTTGCTAACACAATATGTCACTCAGTTGGATATGTACACAGCATCTATTGCTGCCGATGGAGTTACATAAACAAATTGAGGCTACAACAGGGACATTTATGTTTAGCTTCATTTACATGAAATGTATTGATTTTTTCTTTGGTAGGGGACTGTTTTTTAAACAAAATCAAACATTTACATGTATAAAATACAACATCCATAATTTTTCACAAGTTGTTAAAGTCCAATTAGGTTTCTGCAATCTGTACTTACTTGATAGGAAGATAATTTGCCATTACCAAAGAAAATACATTTGGGGTATTTCATATGTAAATTAATTTACTTCATAGAAGAATTTTAAAAGGCTTTGGAAGTTGATGCTTTTGCTAACATCAACATTTGCTTATCTTTGAATGGCTTTTCATACTAACAGAATCTTTGGCACTCCCTTTTGGCCTTCCACCCAGTCTCAAGGTACCTCGCAAACACAAAGTCGCACAGTTCGATCTCATCCCCACATTACAGATGGAGCACAGATAAATCTCTGCCTGTGGTCTGATTTAAATTGCATGTTGGCTTCAGCTTCCAGTGATGGTGGCCAGCTGGCTCTTTTTGAAATAACCAGTGTAAACTTCCCGAGAAGCTTTGCCTTGCACTTGCTGAGCTGCTCTCACTTTCCAGCAAAGACAGGTTCTGCTGGCACATAAAGGGTGCTCCCCTGCTTGTGCTGAGGCTTCACACCTGCTGGGTGCCTGGGCAGCTGACTGTTCAACCCTCACATGAAACTTAACCACCCATGCAAAGAAGATAGCCAGTGATGTGATGAGTGGAGGCTCCAGCATCCTTTAGCTGAGCAGGATGTCTCATGCCTTGAGCAGTCAGATAGGCCAAATCAAACTATCTGCTCCTCTGTGAAAACTGCTTATTCTGTCATGCTCACTCTTAGTTCCTCTTTGGTTGACAAAAATCCAGATTTATTTTTGTTATTTTCAAGCACACATTAAGGGCAGAAAAAATGTGATTTTCATGATGGGTGAATGAACCCGTTAGCTCTGATCTCATTACTTTGAATAGTGTCTCAGATGTGTTTAAAATTAGCCTGCTAAAGCAGGTATGACCCTTAAGGAAGAAAGAACTCAGAACTGCTTTTTATTCTGAAACAGGTTCCTCTCCAAATACTTCTTCCAAATTATAAATATTGGACTGTTTTGTTGATGTGTTTTTTGTTTTTTTTTTTTTGCAAGAGGGAAAATTATTTAACGTGATTAAAATCTCTCTCACACTATTTTATAGTTATACCTATGGGAAATGTATGTCCACTTATATTTTAGTTTAGCTCATCTCTAGATAATATACAGAGCAGGAACATGGGCTGGAGTTACTGAGCTGACAAACTATGTCAAAACACTAAAACTTAAAAAAAATATTCTTTTTCTATTCTTGTTTCAGAGACAAGTCAACAAAGCATTTATCAGAATTAGTACACAATTATAACATCATCCAATTAAAATTCAGTTACATGCTTTCAGGTGACTTTAATAACATTCCTGTTCACACGTCCTGGTTATTGAGAATTAAAAAAACCAAGGACAAGATAATAACTTGTATCTTAAAATTCTCTAGAACTTTCCAGAAATCATTTTACTGACCACATAATATTAGTATTGTAAAGTGGTTCTTTTAAATCTTTAAAGACTAACTAGAACTTGGCTTGTTTGTTTTAACTAGTGACCATCTTGCAATATCCTTCACTAGCAACTGCTGTCTCTCTCTGGTTTCTCTGCTAGTTATTTAAATTTTTTATTTGCTGTTGTCAGTTCCTTTCAACATATTCTAGGACAAAGAGAAAAGCCTATTCTCACATATGGGATAGGTGCTGGAAGTTATCCAGGGAAGTCTTCCAGATTTGAAGAGGTAGGAGAAGGGAGCAGTGAGCTATACCCCATAAGGGATTTCTTGTCCTCCCTGGGAAAAGCCAGAGCAGAAACTGCAACAGGCAATTTCTGGGGTCTGCCAGTCTCTGTCAGTGTCTCAAACAAAAGTATTCTCAGCATGAAGTGAAGGTGGAGGCGAGGAGCAGAAAGGACAGCGACAGCACTACGCCTGTGGCCTCATTACCCCGGGCTGTGGTCGCGCATCGGGTGGGGACAGCAGCAGCTGCCCTGGGCCCGGGGCTGGAGCCAGGCTGGAGCATGGAGCTGTTGTCCTGCCCTGCATCTGTGAGGAATCCATGTCAGGATGTATCACTGTGCACGGGGAAAGCTCTCCTGATGGGGTAGCGTGGTGAACTCCGAGTACCGCAAAGGGTGCACAAGAGACACACTGGGGAAAAGGAGGGGAAACCACAGGGAACTTGTGCATTATCTCTTAATAACCACATAAGGTATCACCAGTAAGTGCAATGGGAAATACTAGTGCAGGCTCTGGCTTCTTTTCTGATTGCCAATGACTGGTTTGCATTGAAAAATGCTAGAGGCAGTGGTGCACACTACCAGGGATTGAGCACAGGGCTTCATTGAAATTGGGCATTCAGTTTCAGTTATGTTATTGTTTTAGGAAGATGCTAAAACATCTGGAAATCGACAGAATGCTAATTTTTATTTTTCTTACAATAAAAAAGTACCAAATTATTTAAATCATCATGATACAATTTCAATTCTAGATTGTGAACTAGCTAAGCAAGTTAAAGTCTGAAACATTGGTTATATTCACCTTTCATGTATAGCTAAGAAAATCCGACACTTCCACAGATATCCCAGGAACCATCCTTACCATGCTGTACCAGCAAATAACCACCCCACAGCCCCTGTTCACTTCTTCCATGCATTTCAATATATTCAAGTTGTTATCTTTGCCCATGTCCACACCAGGATTTCCTGATAAACTGGAAAGTAGTAGCGAGAAACAAAGGGAAAAATACAGTTCCCCTCAGAGAGATTTTTTCATTAGGCTGATTGCTGTGTCTGTGCAGACTTCCATGAATCCAGAATTCAGTGTGAATTCACAGACCATTCATCTGGCTCAGGTTGCATGTTCCCAGAGACAGGACAGAGGCAATGGGGACAAACTGACACATGTGCAACTCCGTCTGAACACAAAAGAGGATGTGGAGGTGAAGGTGAAGGTGGTTGAACACTGGAGTAAATTGGGCAGAGGGGTTGTGAAGTCTCCAGCCGTGGAGATACTCAAAACCTCACAGCAGTGTACTGGGTAACCAGTCCTAGCTGGTCCTGCTGGAGCAGGGGCATTGAACTGAATCATCTCCTGAGGTCCTTGCCACTCCCAACCATTCTACGTTTCTGTGTCATCTCAAAGATTTATTTCTGAAAGCTGAGGCTTCTTTCATTTTGCACACACATTGACACCTCTGTACATCAAAACCACAGCTCCAGCTCCCACCACTGCCCACTTCCTGGGCACTGCTTATTCCAGCAGCAGCAGCAGTAGTGTCTCATTTTGCCATTTTTCACTGGCCTCACCAGCCCTGCCAAGGCAGGTTAAGGATACAGAAGGGCATTGTCACACAGTGGTCTGTCAAGAGCACCATTAAGAACTGTGACCTAAGCTGTTGGTAAGAATTGTCCCCACGGCCCTTGTGGGGCTGCACTGTAGAGCTGCCTGGCCCAGTGAATAATGTTCAGCTGGGAGTTCAGCACAGAAGAGGGCAGCTTGGGTGCTTGGGGGGAGGACATATGGCTTGGGAGCTCTTGCTGCTTGTGGCTCTCTCCTGCATTGTGTAGGCAGTGAGGATAGAGAGGTTTGCTGTATGGTGATCATTTTAGCACTCTGGCTTGTGTCGTTTATTGTGCTGGTGCAATCAGTGTATGGCAAATTGTTGCAGGTAGCAGACATGACTGTCCAGAGCTGGGGGAGGTGGCCCTGTGGTATTAAACAAAATTTATCCTTGCACAATGTCTGCCATGTCACAGTCACCATTTCTTCATTCGAGGGCAGAAACCTCAATGCTGTGCCCTTGTTTGTTCAAGCCTCTTTCCAAATAGACAAAGCCTGGCATGCTTTCCCTGTTCCCTCTGGCACAGTGCTCCACCCCATCAGCATTCTCAGTGCACAGCTACTTAAGGGTTATTTTCTCTGGGAGGTGTTTGTGTGGGGGGATGTTCATGTACACACACACACACATGCACAGAAGGATGTGTTCTCCTAAAGAAGAAACAACTTTGTCAGCAAATTATCTCATCTTATTTCAGCTATTATAATCCTCTTCAAGCTTCAACAAAGCACCCACACATGTTTGATCAAGTCACTATTAAAGAGAAATATTGTGCTATTCTTGCCAACTGGACCACCTACACCTTGGTATCACTATAATTATTGTCAAATATTATTGTTACAAGAGGGCACAAACTGTGTAGATCTTTCTTTAATATGACAGTGGCCAATTTAATGGAACATTACTGATTAGCAGAGCCAGTGCAGAATATGCTAGCATACCTTCTACAAAACTTTATGTTACAGCTGAATGGATTACAGAACACCTCTTGAATGCCTAGTGGCTGGCGTTGTGCCAGAGCCTTTAAAAAAAATGGAAAATGCAGCTTGCTTTCTCCTTTTTCATAAAGAAATCTGAAAGCAGAAGCACTGACCTTGGCAAGCTTCTTGCACTAAGTTTTCCAGTAGGCAAAAGCACTATAAATCAAACCAGAATAATCCTGTGTATGTTTTTGTTTTCATGCAGGCTGCTAGGATTGCACTTAAGGACTTGATTTTTATTGCTAAAGGAATGTTTTTAAATCATCAGGACCTAGAGCATGTTGTGAGCTTAGTCCAAATTTCATCATCATCTTTTGCAATTTGCCTAACGCCCTGGCTCCCATGGAAATACAATTTATTTCTCTTGCAAAAGTCATTACCATCTATGAGCACAAAGAAAGAAACCTGCAGAACAGAAAATGAGCAATAAAATCATGACAAAAATCTGCTACCTAGATTCTTTCCCCTAAAGCAGAAAAATAAGATAAACACTGCTTCTCTTTCTATCTGAGTTATTATTAGTTCAGTATTATTTATCATACAGCTTGGAAAACTTAAAAGGTTACAGTTTATTTTTCATGCATGGCTTTGGGAAGCCTTTTGACTCTGCTGAGAATTGTAACATGACATTGTTTTCAAAATGAAAGCTTTGAATAGATTATTTTCCACATTATCTAGATAATAGAGGTGATAGATGGGTCCAAGTCTAGCTGGTGTAAGCAGTTGTAACTCATTTAAATTATGGAAATTTGCACCAGCAAAGAACCTGCCTCTAAGGAGAGAAGTCTGGAGGAAATGTTCTAATTCAAATTCATGTTACTTTTTTTTTTTTCTTTTTTTCTTTTTTTCTTTTTTTTTTTTTTTTTTTTTTGGGGGGGGGGTGGTTTGTACGGACATAACTTGCATTCAGGTTTGTGGTAAAGAATATTAAACTGAACAAAAATTTAATTCCATTTCTATGTGTTCTTTTATGCTAAACCACTGAAAGATATGTTCCCTAAGCCTGTTTGCAAGCTTCATCTTTCTGTGCATCCAGGTCAGCTAAACACATGCTTAGATCAGAAGCAGCTTACAAAGTCTGTGTTAACACCAGTGGGACTCCCCATGTGTTGCAGTTAGCTTTGCTAAATATTGATCATTAGAACACATATTTAAACTTAAAAGCTGTGGTGCTCTCCTGACTGCAGGCTTCTGAGCCCTCCTAAAACATTGTATCCTCAACATAGACTAAATATAGCTCTCACCATAAGCACATGTATGTATTTATATGTTTGTATGTATTTATATGCTTACTTTTCTTAGTTTACAGCATGTAAAATTATTACCTCGGTGCAGGTATGAGCAAGAAGCATAGGGTATTGGTAGGATTTTCCTTGCTATGTCTCCTTTTTCTCCAGTTTTTTGATCCATATTTTTGACATGTTATTTCTGAGTTCCAGCACCAGTTGGCAAGGGCAAGTCCTCAAACCCACCCACGGCTGTTTCTGTCAAAGTATCAGATCTGTGGGGCTCAGAAGCTCATAGCTGAGCCATGAGACACAGCTCTGTAGGGAATGATCTTTCTCTGTGCATTTTCTCAGTGTTGACACTTATAAAGTTAATAATCACAAGTGTAATGAATGGGCCTACTTTATAATGGGCATCGTTCACAATTAACATTTTTATTTATTTTTATGCTGTAAGTGAAACTTCCTTTTTTTCCCAAATTCCCACATGCCAGGCAGATGTTTAAACATAATGGGGACAACCACACAATCTTTAGCCTAAGTTTTCTCTGAAATTCTTTACTTTCCTCATGAATCTTCTTTAGCTGGCTTCTTTCCTTTGGTTTCCCACCACCAGAGTAAAAGCTTCTACATCCTTATGTACTCTGGGACAAGAGTTATGCTGTGAGAAACCACCTGAACCAACACTGGGAGCCATGAAAATAACTGCACTAAGGGCTCATCTATTGCTTCATTGTCTGCATTTTACATTTTTCTGTGGAATTGTTTCAACAGATGTATATCCCCCTAGATCATGCTGCAAGAGTAGCATATTTTACCTTAGTCAAAAATAATTCCTAAAGTATTTGGCTTAAAGGAAAAGTATCCTTAAGGGGTTTTGCTGATTTAACTCTTCTGGTTTTAAAAAGTAGTTTTACCTACATCTCTAGGGAAACAAATTGTACAAAGACCTAGCATCTAGTTTAAGAGTCTGTCTAATGAAGGGGAGAAAAAAGGGAGAACTATTTCAACCCTGAAGTTGTCATATATTAAAATGAAATTACATCTGAAACCAAGATCACTGCCTTAACTAGTTATACTTTATCATTTATATGGTTATAATGTTATAAGATTATGAGGGGCACCTGTTTAAGGCTGATAAGAGTGGAAAGAGGAGAGATTCTTCTGATGATAGCAATATCAGATGAAGTTTAGGTAACTTGGGCCAGTTTAAAGCTGGCAGGAACCCTGTAACTTCCAAAGATGGGTGGTTGTTAGCTGGGGCAGGGATGTTCCTCGCTGGTTAGAAGGCTTCCCACATCTCTTGGGGTGCAGCATGGGGAAGGGAGCCCTGCCAGTTCATCTCACTGGATATAAATGTGCATTTTTCTCTAAGTGTTCTTGCATGATTAGGAAAATTATCTCCTATACAGAATATCCATGAAGTACCTTGCCTAAATATCTGCATTCAGCAAAAATTCTCCTGTAGCTTCTGTGAATAACACAGGTCCACAAATGTCTCGCTGGCTCACAAATGGCTAAGCACTGCTTGCACACCAAGTTGGTAGATGCCTTACAGCTATTTAAGCTGGAGAGAAATGTCTCTGGCTAGATTGCTGCCTTGCATATCCAGATTTGATAAGCATTTTTGCACCTCTTTGACAGTGCTCAGTACTAACTAGTGGATGCTGTCTGCATGTCTCTGTGTTTGGGTGACCTGGAGCATCAGAACACAGAGTCTTTACTGGTAAGATACAACTTAAGAGTTTTATTTAGTAGCACTTTTGAGGATTGGAACAGCAGCATCAAATCTCTATGAATACCTCCATGTGATTTTCACCTAGCAGAAAATAGGTGGTCTGTTTCAGTGTACGACACCAGCTCAGCTGACAGCACTCTGAAATCTCAATTAAAGGATTCACGTTAGACTCTTCCTCCCAGCACACCTGTAAGAACACCACTGATAGTGTTACAGTGGTGGCCACGTAACATTTAGTAGGTGTGCTATACTGTTTAATTTTTTTATGGTGTTTATATGCATATATAAACAAATAATTAAATGAAAGGTATTGATCATGGAGGTGTGGGTGGCTTGAGGCTCTGGTTGCTTGGGTTGGGTTTTTGTAATAAACACATAAACTTTGCACCAGAGCTCTTACCTCAGGTCATGTTTAATAAACTACACTTGATGCATAATATGCTGGCATGTCATGTCTCAACAATATCTTCTGCCTTACTTTGTAGGTATCTTGGGATATGGAGTATGAAAGGTCTTTAAACTAAAGCTGAATGCTTTCTACAGTTCTTGCTGTCAGTCTTGTTCAAAAATACATTTTAGTCATCTTCCGTAAGCCAGGACCCCCAGATTTGCTACATCCCTGTGGTGTAATTTTCTTATTCAAAAGACTGCATTGGTAATCATTTAAAGATACTATAAACAGTTTCAATAATTTGACAGGCTGCTAGCCAAAAAACATTGTGCAATTTATACTTTTATTGAGAGACAGGCATAAGTGAAGGTTTGGGGGGATCACCCCAATCCAGCTGAGACATAAATTTTAACACTACCATGGTGCTATATGATATAAAACATTAAATGAGCAATATTTGATGTGCACATTTCAAACCTGTGCTTGCACAGTTTGTATTAATTGAAACTGTTTTGCTTTTGTTTCAGACCTTCAGTGGTTATGGTCTGGTACAAACAGGTGGTGACTGCACTTCTAGACACTTACTTAGATCAGAATGATCTGATTTCTGCAATCTGTCCAGGTTATAACTTTATATCCTTGAAGCTTTCTGGTTTTGTCTTACTTCATCTGAAATTGACTTCCTTTTAATATTTATAGCCCTTAGTTAAATTAAGAGGTAAATGTGTTCTTCTAAGCCTTGTTTAACCACATTGCAAGCGTCCTTCTGGAAACATTCTTTAGAAAGGAGGAAAAGAACTCCTTAGATTGAGTAAAGATTATCAAAATGGAACAGAAATACAAGGCAAAAATACACCATTAGCATCCAGGTCAGTCTGGAGCAGAGACTGGAGCTATATCTGCATGACATTGACATGCTTGATATAATGAAAGGGTGACAGGAAACAGTTTTGCAAAATTGTTATCAGATGAGCTTCATTTCCAACAGAGGGTTTCTGCATGGTGGTTTTCTTAAATCCTCAGAGATACCGTCTTTAAACCTGTGGAGATAGCTAAAAAGTATTTTAAGTTATTTTAAATTATTTGCCTAATTGTCAATGTTATTTTTTAATAAGCTCTGTGAAAAAGCAAAATATGAAAAAGACCATCCTTTATAACATCCAGCCAAGTATGAAAATAAGCAAGCTAGGATCCATGCAGAGAACGCTGCACACTTCAGCTGGTTCTCTAAAACATATGTGAAGTTCTTAATGTTGTTAATGTTTTAAAATCACACTGAGATTCTCATAAAAAAAATCAAGAAAGATTTGGCTACAGAATGCTTCTAAAATTGGCTAAGGCTTCACAGTAATACTCATTTCTTTCTACATAGTCTAAAACAGTCATTACTTCATGAGCCAATCATGCATGCCAGAGTGCACAAAACTAGAAATTAATAGTATCTGCTAAGTGTTCTGTACTCTGAAGTTGCACAACATGGAAGAGGAGGGTGACTTTGAAACTTTCAAAGTGAATTAAGAACAAGTCACTTGTTTAATCCTGATTCTCACTGAATTGTGAACAATTCTTTCCTGGCTATCTCACCTTTTACTTCACGTCACAACAAATTCCATGAAAAGTTCTTACTTACACATCTGGTTAAAACCAAATGAAAGCAGAATTCAATTAACTTTATGTCGAATCTGTTAAAAACCCACAAAACAAGGGAACCAAAAATTCAATCTGAGGACTGCATCTGATTCTCCATCTTTAACATGCTGCGATGTGTCTAGAGATTACAGCACATATGGTCTGTAAAACCACCCACCATTTCAGAATGTCTGAAATACTGAGTAGTACATGTAGCATCACAGTTAGAAATTAGGTAGAATGGATGTTAGCATTAAACCTACAGAAACACAGAATTCTACAGTTGAGACTAAATATGTGTTCCTTTGTTCCAACATTGCTCCCTTTGTTTCCCTGTTAGGCTGAACTGGAAATTTTCTCCAGGCACTGGGTGCTTCAAGCGCCGGATGTGCTGCACCACCAGGGCAGAGTCAAGGACAGTGTGTGGGGAAAACTTCAGCAAGGAGGTTCTCAAATGAGTCACACCAGTGGCACCAACTCCTGCTGTTTCTTGCTGTTCTTAAAAGCCTCTGCAGTCTTTACCTTGAGTATCACTTTAGGCAGTTTTGTGCATGAGCAGTTTTGCAATACTTTCACGAAATATGATATGCTATTATACCAGCTTAAAACAGTCATCAATATTTCAAGTGAAGAAATGTAAAGAGCTTCTCAAAACAGGTACTATTTACTGTACCTCAAACAGATGCCCTTCAATGGGAATTACAGAAGCACAGCAATATAAAAACACTATCCTGATAATAATATAGATCACAATCACAGTGATGTAAATCTGAGGACACCTCTACAATCTTGTTTCCTGCACTGCATATCTGACAAAATAGAAGATATTTAATTCCTGGTCAAAGGATGGTAAAAGAGCCAGGCTTTGTGTCTCAGCAGTTCAGTGATATTGCCGAAATTGTCTTTACCAACCTGTCTTTAACTCCTCTTCAATCATTCTTTAATATAAGTGGGAAAGGGATCCTGCTATTGATTGAACTCTTTGCTTTTATCCAACCTGCCTTAAGCTTGATATAGATCTCTCTTGCCATAGAAATAATAATAAAGCTTTCTCACAGTGGAGAAGGGGGTCCTAGGCACTATGGGAGTTTTTTGTTGCTCACAAAATAAGTCAAATCTCTTTGGATAAACAATGGCACCAATGCCAGCTTCCACACAGTGACAACTAGTGCTGCACAAATTGATGTGCCACCGTAATGCTCCAGGATTGATTGAACATTTCCCTGCTGTTACTTTTTTTTTATTGTGCTGTTGTCTTTCCTCAAGAGAACAGTGTTCCTAGCATGACCCCTTTTTTCTTTGCACGTCAAGTGAAGGAAAATCACCCTTTGCTTTACTTGTGGGGACAGATATTGATTTTGGACACAGTGATGCAAACCAAAAGTAACTCCTTGGGAGCAGAAGGCATTGCCCCAAACATTGGCCTGTGAAGCTGGGGTCAGACTCCAGCCACTGGCCTTCAAGTTTTCTTTTAATCTAATGAGAAACAGTATTTCTAATGTACCCATGCTGCAGAGAGCCCCGAGTAATTTGGCAGAAGTGAAAATTTATTATTTTCTATTATTGATGCTTATCACACAAAACATTGATGTATGTCACAGTCTCAATACATTTTCTTAACAGTCACATCTTTGCCAAATGTATTTATATTTCTGCAAGAGTTTATGAGCAGTAATACCAACATTTAATTTTCATAAAAGCCTTTTTTTCAAGAAAATCCCATAAAGCCTCCTCACATACCACAGCTATCACTTACTGTGCAACAGATATTTTATGCTCAGATTATGTCACTTCAACTCTTTTTAAAAAGTGCCAGATATGGACATAGCTAAACTCAGGACAAATCCCTTCTTCTGTGCTGGTAAATATTTGTTTGGCTTGTATAATATACCCAAGGTGAAAAGGTGGATGAAGCTTGAGCTGAGATAAGCATCAAAAAGTTTGTACATTTAAAAAAAGAAGATGCTCAGGAGATAGAGGAGAGACTTAAGAAAATCTTATCAATTAATATAATCATCTCCAGACAGATGATGTTGTACAAAACATTAGTAGCTATTTAATCTGGAATTTAAAAAAAAAAAAAAAAAAAAAAGTTATCATACAAGTCACTACTGGCTGCTTTATTTACAAAAAATTAAAAAGTCCAGCTCTTGGTGAAATGCCACCACAGCTAAGTGCCATGGCATGAATTAGGCAATGAGTATACTTTCTGAAAAATTGTAAAACAATTGTAAAATTTGTAAACAGATTTATGGAGAACCTTTAAATATCTGAAGCATTTTGCTGATGTCTGTTGTCCAGTTAGGCTTTTTTTCTCCCATGAAAGTTTCATACTTACACAAAGGTTTTTCTCTGTAGAAGAACTACAGAAATATAATCACTGCTATCATCAGTTGTTATTAATCCTTTGTAGGCAGTCAAAATATTTATAATAAAAGTACACAATCCAAACAAAAATGAATACTTATTATTACTTAAATCTGTTTTCTACAGATTCTTGCAGTCATCGGAGGCTTAATATTCATAGAAAAAGTTTTGGGGGGGTGTTATTGTAGCAAAGAAATTAATTCCATTCAATTTGCAATGAGGACAAAGTAGTGCTACTTGTTGGTGTGGGCTTTTTTCCTCTAATTTTCTTCCAAACTAGGTCCTTTTGATTTTAAATTATCTTGCTGATAAGCAGTTTTTACAGCTTATCAGTTGTGGTACACATCAACTAATTTGTATGGTAGTTTTCCCCCTTCCTAACTAGGAGAGAGTTATTGTACTTTTCCTAACAGAAAAAAAGATGACTAGGCGTGGGTGAAAACAAGGAATAAATGGTGATCAGCCAGTGTTCATGGTCATAAAAATGAATATATGGTTTCGTGTCCAAGTGAGAGCATTCAGAGAGCTGACAGGGATTCCAGACAGGAGTTGTACAAACACAAAGCTTTTTGTGAATATAAATTTAGAGAGGGACAGAAGGCTGTACAAAGTGAACAACCATTCACAGTCCAAGCATTTATTTTTTCTCGAACACCGTCAGGACAACGTATAACCAGCTTTGCACTTACAAAGTACTTCAGTGCTGATGCTTTGCCTCTCAGAGGATGGAAGATATTTTTGCTGTCATTTGCCTGAGATGGTACAATTTCCTGGTGCTTTAAAGTAAATAATTTATTGTAGCCTGGGGCTTTCACTCTAAGAGTTTTCATATATGATACACTACTTACCTTAGCATTGCTGTTTATGTATTTACATTGCTCCCATCTCAGTGGTTCTCAAGCTCCTGTGTACCAACACGTCTTCCACTCCCTGCAGAGGAGGGGTATAAGGCATTAATGCTTCCATATCCCTGATGATTTTATTAAATGAAGTTTAATTGCTTCCATTGCTTTTGTATAACATAATCTAGTGCTCATTTGCTCTATTATTAACATTCAGAGGAATTAAAATAGGGTGCATTTGCATCAGTACACATTGATCATGATGTAAGGCCAGGCATAACTAATTTCTCTCACTTACAGCTATGGAGATTGTTAATTTTAAAAATAATAATAAGGCAATATGTAGGATTTGATCTTTATTTGCATTAGGTTACTTATCACTCTGGAGCTATAAATCAAAATTCTGGTTGAAAGTCTTCCTATTTTTACTTTTGAGCACTGTTTACCAACATGCTGTCAAATGGTAAAATGTAATAATGGAGCTAATTCTTTTTGCTATGGGGGGAAAGAAATGATACTGCACATTCAAAGTTAAGTAATTGAACTACAGATCTAGCTCCTCTTATGAATGGTAAAATTTTCAGCAGTGTCAAGGAGAGAAGGAGTGAGGGCCCTCAGTCAATGGTTCCTAACTTTCTGGAGAAGACAAGTTGTTCTGCATAGGTCCCAGTCAGGTTCAGTCCTCCCCCACCCCTGCACTATAGCTTTGACCCAATCCACAGCTCCCATCCTTGTCAGCCCCAAGTCTGTCACATCACAGCTCTGGGTGTGAGGTCTGGGAGCTCCACACCTCTCCTGCAAAGTACCCAAAGATCTGCAATGAGATCACACCTTGCTCATTGGGAACCACCTTTTCAAATGACATTATTTGCAGAACTGCCTGGTGTAGGGAGTCCCAAGCTCTATTTTGGTGCTCCCACACTGACAGAGAGACAGTGACTTTTTTTTTTTTTTTTTTAACAGAAAGTGCTGAAAAAATATATATTCAAAAAATTCAGTTTCTTTAAAAGCTCACTAATATGGGAGACATGAAACTGAGGAACACTTAAATCCTCAAGCACTTTTTAAAAATGTATTTCTTATTTAAGAGGATTTGCTGACAGAAATTAGACTGAATCTTTTAAATGAACCATCCACTTTGGAAATATATGACTCTGGTAGCCTTTTGCAAGGGGTCACGTCCATGTGTTTTCTCAAGAATTTCTGGTAGGGAAATGTGGTTGCCTTTCTTGCTTTATTCTTTACTGTTTCCATGTGCTAGAATGTTAAGAGATTGCTTTTTCTGTCCCCTGTCAATAAGTGACCTGCCTTAACCAGGCACTCAAAATGAATCATAACACTTGTCAGCACGTGCACCAGCGATTGCTAAGGAGATAACCACTCCAAGGCCATCTGTAGCAGCACTTGCTGTTCATTTCCCAGTACAAGGCTTAGTGTGGTTGTGTCTTTGGCAGTGAATATTATTCATTAAAAGTCCTCATGAGATGAAGGAAGTGAAAGAGAAATACCCTGTCAGCTGTATCCATTTTGTGATTGCCTGCTGGTCATGAAATCAGAGTGGGTGCAGTGGAGAACAGGGATACTGAGATGGAGGTGGTTCTGTGGAAGCAGGAGGAAGGAGCTGGGCAATTGTTTGAAAAAGAGGCTTTAGCAAGTGCTTTGGGAGTCTTCTGTTAGCCCCTGAAGAAATGAAAAGTAAAGACTGAGCAAAGGTCATCAAGGGAATCCAGATAATCCACCACTGATGTAAACCATCGGTGCAGACTTAAATCCTAAGGAATTCAGATCCCAGAGCTGAAGATACCGTACACCTTTCTCAAAAATAAATTCTTCTCCAGTTAACCTAGTTTTCAAACACAAAGTCCAAGCATCAGGGGAGCAAGGGGTCTCTTATATTTCATGCTGAAGATTTCCAAGAACAAGGGAAAGACAAAATATACAGGGATAACCCGCTCTGGCCCAGTAAAATATTTCTCAAATTCCTAGCGAGGATCTAGTAAGGGAGGTACAGAGCAGGCACTAAGATCTCTACTGAATAGCTACAAATACACTGTGTTTGAGTACCATATTTAAATTCTTAATGCTCAATGTCAGTTAACTCTGGAATTGCGATGGAATTCCCAGGTTATGCAATTGCCAGTTTATGCATTGAATTCAGATATATTGGAAAAAGATATAGTCATCATCCTCTCAACATTCTGCTTGCTGTGCTACATAAACAGTGTTCAGCCTCCCTTCTCATTGATTTTAGAATATTCTGATATAATCCTGAGGCATTTGATGTAAAGAAAGAAAAAAACATACAGGAAACCTTCCTGAAATATGGTCAAATTAGATTTATTTTGCTAACAAAATAACTCCTTCAAACTGGCTTAGACCAGTGAAATAATAATACTGTACTGTGAGACTTAACATGTGAGGGAATTTGTAATGGAATGGTTTTGAGGCTATGGATAACTGCACAGAATGGGAAGCTCCACTTGAGACAATCAGCAGTCTTGTTGTTTCAGTCTAAGAAACATATTTCAAATTCCACAGACAGAGTTACCCTCAAAAATAACTGAGGAGCCAAAATAAATGGTCTAAGAAATTGTTTCTGAGAAAAGTTGGTAATAAATTTTGTTAGTAATACACCTTTCCCTCCAGTTCCCAAACCTTGCTAAATGCCTCCCTTGGGCCAATAAGGAGTAAACATAGACTTAAAATTAGATTCATGTTGGGTTAATAAAGCACTAATAGCATAATAGATTTAAGTTATTGATGGTAAATTTTAATTTGAGGAAATTCAAAAGAGTGAAACAGAAATTAATTGGACATCATTGTTTGTTCAAAAGATTTAGTAGTAGTACCCTCACACCATAAAACATAGAGAATGTTCAAAGGAGACCTATTGAAAATTAGGTTTTCTTTCTTTAAATTATTTTTTTAATTTGTCCATAGCCTTATTTAACAAGAAGCATGTTAAAAACTCACAAACACATCTAGAAAAGTTATCTGTATAAATTATAATGCTTGGATGTGTCCAGTTAAAAAAAAAAATACCAAAACAAAACCAAAAAAAACCAACAACAACAAAACCCCACAATACTTTATTTACTAGTAATCATTTTCTAATAAGAAAAGATTAATGATCAAATTTCAGGATACAGTGTAAATTGGGGGAAGAATAATTTCTGCTGTGTAAAAGGCCTCCCTGATAGACTACCTTTCTGTTTGTTTTTTTTCTTACTGAATATCATCATCAGCTTTTCTCATATCAGAAGGTTTTTTTGTGGGCAATACAATCGTGTCTTTCTGTCCATCTTTGACAGGCCACAGAATTTTCAATTTCTTCATTCAAACAAGCATCACTATTGCAATCTAAATTCTATTTTTATAATTAATGTTCCTAAAAAGAAGAAAGCCACAGCTTTAGTTTGTATTTATTAAATCATACCACCCCATACAGACAGAGTAGCAGAATAATCTAGATAATCATTGTTTATGCTAAATATTCCCTCCACACTTAAGAAATTAATCTGGTTATTAAATGGATCATTCCACAACAAAACAAGTGAGTTTTGAGCTGCACCTAAATGAGATGGATGGGCAGTTACAGTCCTTAAACTCTACAGTATTTCCAACCACCAGTGACTGATAAGAGAAGAGTTTCTAGGTACTATATGCAAAGCAATTACATTGTCCCCTGAATATCCTTGGCCTGAAGAGGTAGCTGGGAATGGACCATATTTCTCATAGTGTGGTAACTCTCTTCTGCATTAACAGAACAAAGCAGAGGGAGCAAACTGCAGCAGATGCTTCCCAGTATTTAACTCAGGACTACTGAGGAAGCTGCAGCACTTGGCAACTACAAGGGATTTGATCCCACACTCTTCTATGTCTTAGATGTTAATCACCTGTGTTTTCCCTGCCTCTGTTTAAAAATTCGAGCTACTAAAAACAATGTGTTTTCTTGGAATGCAAGAGCCTGAGAAATATAACTCCCTATTTTAATTATGCAAAATTGTTGCTATTCAGACTGATACAGAAATTATTGGGCAATAGTAGGTGTATTGTTTACAGCGTGGGAGTAATTTTAGGGATTTTCACTATGAAACACATGAAAAAAAAATCTTGCTTCTGAAATAACATGAGGTTGTGCTCTTTCATTTTTCTCTCAATGGAAGGCACATAATTATTGATGATACAGTTGGGAAACAGACAAGTAAAGTTCAATGTTTCAAAATGTAGGTAGAAGAAGTTGTTGTGGAGACTACATTTAGTAATTTCTAACTCCAAGTAATTATTAGTTCATTCCTTCTTTCTTGTATGTCAGGAAGGGGATGCATTAACTCATCACTTCAGAGTGCTGCAACAGCATCTATCCCTATAGGAGTAGGAATTAACCCCATTAGTGACAAGCAGTGGTCCCAGAAGTGGTACAGAAAGGAGGAAGTACAAGCATGTCTGTCTGGGCAGTTTTAATGGAATATGAGATGTTGTACAGACAATGCATGCATGAGAAATTTTACTCAGGCCTTGTCTAAAGGGAAGGAGTCCCCATTGTATGAATGTTTAGGTCCTTCAGCTGAATATCTCCACCTTCTGCCCTCCTGCTTTGCAATGCCCTTAAAATTCTGGATGTGGTTCTCTAAGAAACATAAGCAGAATAGTAAGTCCGTGTACTGCCCTTGCATGGCAAATGCACCCCTTGCAGGAGGCACAGCTGGGGTCCTCTGTCCCAACTTGATACTGTTCTGCTCTTTTCTGAAAGGTCTGGCAGCCTTTTCTTTCAACAGCCATGAAGGACAGGGGAGCTATTGCTTCTCTCTGCCTGTTGACCTCCTGCTACCCACTGCTGTCCAGACTAGGGCTCTATATGTACCATATCTACTATCTGTATTGCTGTGGTATTTTCCTAAATGATATCTTACCTGTTGCTGGGGCACTTGATCAATTTGATGGATTAATTGTCCCAGAACCTTGGTATGGGTAAACGCCACTAGATTTTTGGGAGATCGATTAGGCTTTAGGTTTTTTGGTAAGTATTTTTTCTTTGGCTCTACACTGATAAACAAGTACAGTACTTGTCAGCCTCAATGGCATCTGTCTAATATCAATATCTCACAACTGGAATAGAAGACAATTGGTGCCATTCACAGGCTAGGAGGTATCAGAAACCATTTTCTGGTTTTGTGTTCATAAGCTGTTTGGTTTGTTACCTAGTGTTAAATCTCTCCAGCTGCCTTCCTGTGGTGATTCTCATACATATGAACTTTCAAGGTGAATTTGCATGTCAGACTAATGAATTTGTGAGTGGTTATCAACTGGGGACATCAGTGTTTAAATCATGAGATCATGGCAGGTAAATCTCTTGATTTGAACCTACCAGAAAATATGCAGTAGGTCTGATTTTGCCATTTATATTTTGGAGTTTCCCTCCTTCCATAAACTACATTTCTCATATTTTCTAGCCTTCATAATTAATTGTGTATCTACAAAAATCCATTTGACTTTTTAAGCCCTTTAACTTTCTCTTAATGATTAGACACCTGGCACTCTCTTAAATGTGTGGCACAAAGCAAATCTTGAATTCTAGCTTTACTCTTGTAATGACCCACTGCCATATACCTGATGGGACCAGTAAAACCAGCACTAGATCCCCATCTTTACCCTATTCTTCCTCAGGTAGGAACTTGGTAGAATTCAGGAGCTGCTTCAGAGCACTCCTGACAGACCACTTCTTCTTAGGATGGATAGGATATCAGTTCCTTCCATTCTTCCTGCATTTTGCTTTTGGGTACCATGCCACACAAACCCATCTGAGTGATCTCATAGTGGCAATTTATTGTTACTGAGGTTTTAGAAACAATAACACAGTTGGTAGGGTCTCAGCTTTGCCTAGGCTTGCTCTGTTTCTTTTCTAGCAGTTCAGAGGAGCACACTGGCTGTCAGGACATTTGGGTTTCTCCAGAAATACCTCTCTGACACCTTTCCCTGTAACCTCTAATCTATGTCACCACCATGTTAAATAAACCTACTCAGTGCTGTTAGGGGCTACCCAATATAAACTAGAACAGGCAAGAGCTGAAATTCTTCAGCTGCTAAATGGATCCTATTGATTCTGCCCTTCAGGGTCCAAACAAACATTCAGCTCCATGAAGAGGCAGTTTGACTTTTTGTTATTGTCAAGGGGCAGGGGAGAGAGACATGGCAGATACAGAGCGGATGCAAGTTCATGCACACATTGGAGGAGCTGCTTGGATGTGTGTAGTTGTCTTTTGAAAGACTGTAGTCTTATCTTGCAGCTTCAGCAACCTGTCAGAGTACAGAGTATTTCCTCAGGTGCTGGGGCCTCAGGTGACTGCTGCCTCTACTTTTAGCAAAAACTCCTTCAATGATCATGACCAATAGCAAATGCTTTTTCCAAGCATTTCACAGGACTATTGGAAGGACACATAGGCATCTTGCAACAGTGAACAATGGAAAGACTTAAATAGGAGCTCTCCTAGCTGTGAAATCAGAACCAGTTTAGTTATTGATTTCAATAGCAAGTTCAGTGCTTTTTAGTGCTGTGAAGGTGTGTTAGCCTACATGTGTCTTTTATTATTGTGCAAGCTGAATAGATGTTGCACACACCTCCTTAGTTCAGGATCACCAAGACTTCTAATATCTCTGCCATTTGGCAAGGTAAAGGAAATATGCAGTAGAACCTAAGGAAGGCTGAAAGGAGGGGTGACCACCTACATATCACTTTTATCAGAGAGCCAAGCCCAGCAGAGAAATACCATCAGTCAGCACAGGCTCTGCCAGTTCTCCTGACCTCAGGTCATAGAGAACACAAGCATATTTTTGTTTTATTTCCTTGTAGTCTGCTTAGAGTCTCTGTGCCTGAGATTTGGATTTGAGAGAGGACTTTATCTTTACATTAGAATGTAAAAATGAAACTTAAAGAGGCATGGGAGAGCACACTTCACCTCTAACAAACTCTTCTGTATTGTAGTGTAAAACTCTGTCCTTTCCCTTCTTCTATGGGTTTTGGGAGGGAGATAATCAAATCCGATTCTCTGAAAGAAAGAAGCAGAAGACAAATTAAATTACTGTAATGCTAAAAAATTTAAAATCTCTGTGTTCAAATACTGTCTTTGTTCAGAATCTCCTGAAAGATGAGAACAGCCTGTAACAGCTGATGGAGGAAAAAAGAAAAAGAAAAAAGCTTACTAAAACAGTAATCTAGCTATGCACAGAAAACAGTTACTCTAAGAGCAAGAATCCCTAAGAGAATTCCTACAAGTTATAAAACAGCTGAGAGATATTTCATACTAGTGATTTCTAAATACATTTTGGGTTTCAGGCAGGCATTATTTTTAGCCAGACCTTCTATTATAAAATTAAGCAATTTATTTTGCTAGAAAAAATATTTAAGAATAATAAGAATGCTGTGTTTTATAAAATCAAAAAAATTATTAGAACACAGGGTCAGAGCAGTCAAGAGAAAAGCCTTTGACTCAGTATAATCCTTTCTTTCATAGTCTGAGAAGGGATTTTCCCTTTCTAGTTACTTTGAAGAAAGATGTTATTATTTATACCTAGCAGTCATATACTTAGAGATTTCTAAAGAAGTGGTAAAAGAAAGGGTTTGGCATTCTTGGATTCAGTTTGAAAGTGCTACCAAGTCTACATTGCTGATGTGACAAATGAACCTGGATCTGGTCTCTAGTTTGCAGTTAGAAAGAAACAGCGATGATATACTGATTCTAAGATTACATAGGACTTCTCAGAAAAGCCTCTATGTATTTCAATTCTACCTTTGTTATTTACTTGGACTGTCTGTTTCAATCTCTACAACTCAACGTGTTTTGTGCTTGATCATCTTTTTAAAATGCCTGAGTGTTTTTCAGTGAAGGGAGTGCATAAAACTTTGAGACTTCCATGTTTGCCCTCCTGGTACAACATGGAGAGATTATTCTGGGACACATATTGTTTTCTTTGTAACATTAATGGAGTCATTAGCTCACAATTCATAGCTCATTGTGTCATTCTTTGACTGAATCATCAGTATTTATTCCAAAGAGAGGGGAACCATTCTTAGATCCTCTTTCTTTGCATTTCCATCAAGAAAGATGCTGCTAAATACAGCCACTTTCCTAGCAGGTGGCTTTGTACCTTTCCTAATGTCTCAGTGCCAAAGCCATCAATCTCTGATCTGAAACTGAATATCAGATGCTTCTTGAAAATCAAAATGTAAAGTATATTGGGTCCATGTTTACTGTAGCAGTTATCACTGGAAAGAAAACCTCCCTCTATGTTAATTAAGCATGTCCTTCCACAGACAATAAATCAGTCATGCCTGGAAGGTTGGTGATGGCTTCCAAGGCATTCTGGTATTCAGTCTTGTCAAATTCCTTCTGGTAATTTTCCTCTTCTGCTCTGCTTATAATGGAGTTGATGCGCTCTTCATTTTTTCTTTCTTTTTTGAGTAGGTGTTGTATGTTTGCCACTTGAGAGTTCTCTAGGGTGTATTCCAAAATTATCAAAGTTTATAGCACACATTTTCAAATTAACATTCTTAAATATGCCCACAAAATCTGCTGCTGCTCCCCAAATGCATCTTTCTACATTAAACTGCACATTAACATGAGTACTATTTGCATTCACAGAGAATGTACAAATAGATGCTCAACAAATTCTGAAAAGATGTTCTGTGAAAATTTTGACAATTATTTAAGGCAAATGTTGTCTAAGCTAATAGCTTATGTGTGAGGCCAAATCCAGCAGGATCTTGGTGTACTCCCTGGCTTGTTATGATGTAGTTACCTGCTCAGAGAGGTCCTCTAAATTTAAGTCCTGCTCTAGTTTTAAATCTGGGTGTGTATTTCAGCACTCCTCTGGCCTTTTCCTTTTAATCCTTTCCCTCCAACTCTTTTTGCTTCCCAAGATCTGTATACATACAGGGACTAAAACCACAGTAAGAGCAAGCAGGAAGATTTTTTTTTTCAAACAACCCTTAAATTATAAGATTAATAACCCTTAAATTTTTAATGCATGCTTATATTCAAATGGCTTTTCATATCCCACACACCATCCCAAAATCCAATTATTATGGTTTGTTCCATAGATTCTGGCTATGCAGGCTACCAATCCATTTTCTTTCTGTGTCAGAAACTTTCACCAGAAATCTTTGTCACTTCCAATCTCTATTGATAACTCCTTTGATATGAAAAGCAAAACCAGTTCTGGTTTGCAAGTTTATACTTGTGATTTTCACATGGGACTACCTGCTGTCATCCTAAGACTTCATTGTCAGGCTGTTTGATTGAAAAACACTTCGAAAGAGGCTTTAAATGTAACAAATGTATCATTTTTGCATTCTTACTTTTTCAACTATTTTTTAAATTTCATGTTTGTTGACATTCAATACATTTTCCTTAACTAAAAATGCTCTGTAGGACAACAGTGCATAACATCTCACAGTATAGATACTAAGTCTATTTGAGGATATTATGAAAAGGAAAAAAGTTGTTGGTCAATATGCTCTTCAGAGATTCTCAATATTTTCATCTTCTGACCATTTCAGAGTCCATGCTGGCAACATTGATTCCCCTCTGGAGTAAAAATACTCTATTTCAAAGCTTAGGCTGTTGATCACTTGGATAGCAACCTTTTTAAACATTCAAAGAAAAAGGGTCCTGTCCAGGGAAAGCCTCCTTCCTCTATCACTGTTTCACACTATAAAAAATAATGATATACAAAGAGTCAAAAGGATTATTATACAACAGATCTGGGCTTCTTTCTGAATTCCTCCCTTTTTTCCCATATTGCACCTGTATTATAATAAGTTTATTTGCAAAATCCCGAAGGTTACAAGGAATATCTTTCAAAGAAGCATTTAGACTTTATTTAGTAACTGTCATAAACTTTTTTTTCTCTCCTCTTTCTTCAGTTCTGTCAGCTTCCTTATCTTTTAGCTTCTGACTCCCTTAGGACAAAAGAGTCAGATGAACACAGTCTATCTTTGTCAGACAGACAAAATCTACACCTTTTTGAATGTATGGGAGGCTCCACATATTTTGAAGTGTGCCCACGAAGGAGCAATAAAAAGTGCATAGCTGAATTTCTGACTGCAATTTTGAACGAGAAATAGGCCTGAATTCCACAATCAAATGTGCTTCTGTAGCACTGAGTTTAACTGTTTCATTGCAGCCCACTACAGACAGATCGAGCTGTGGAGTTCAAATCCCAAGCTCTGATCCAGGTCCCAGCATGTGGAAAGTTCAAAGAGTTTGGAGCAGACACTTCTGCTGTAGTCACACACTGCATGAGCCCAAACCTTGAAGCAGGACTCAATCAAGCAGACCAGATTGACTGAACTTACCTTGTGATGGCAGAAAGTTATTGCTTCCCCCCTGATTTTTTCCTTTTTTGCTTTTTTTTTTGGCCTTTTTTCCTGTTGTATGTTTGGGGGGTTTTGGTGGGTTTTTTCCCTCTTCTCTCTCTCCCCAGGCTCTCAAAACTTAGCATGAACCTTGATAAAGGCAGAGTCCAAGTTTTGGTTTGTCACCAAGCGTCAGAGCCAGGCAAATTTCCCAGGGTTTGTGCTTTCATTCCAAACATTTCATAGAGCTTTAAATCACATCCAGGAGCTCTCTTCTGTGTTTTACAGAGAAGAAAAAATTACATATCTGGCTACTCATTGAAATTATAACTATTTCATTCACCTATTGAGTACAGTATACCCATCATTTGCAGGCAGAAAACGAATACCTTAACAGATGGGAATTTATATTGTTTCCATGGTTACAATAATAAATACAATGCTGATCTGCCCAGAGTAGCTCTTGTTTTTCAAAAGAGTCTTTAAATTACTTGCATTTTCCAATGGATTTTAAACTTCTTTTTTTTTTTATTATGATAATCTAGAAGCTATTTTTTATTATTACAGCATTTATGTTAGACAGTGCTCTTGTTACAAGAAAATGTAATTTCTAATTTCTTTAAAGAATATAATTAGTGGTTTGAGTAAAAATAATGCTGCTCTGTGTGCTTATTCTAACCATCACTGTTCTGAAACATAAAAAGATGTTAAAAGCAGCAGTGGAGATACAGCAGCAATCTTGAATTTCACCTCTTTTCTTCTTGTTTATGGGAATTGCTGAAGAATTCAACCAAGAACTGGATAAATACTGAGAATAGAACTGATGAAAAAACTCTAAGCTTATTTGAGAAGAAAGAAAAAAGGCAAAAAGGTTATTTGTAGGCTTTTTGAGACTGTGCATGCATTTGAGCAGCACCTCAAATTATAGGCCATGTAGTAGGTACTTTAATCCACAAAGAAATATTGTCTGAAGCAGTAAAGTCCTGTTTATGCACAAACCCATTATTTAAAAGTTATTAGGATAAGATTGCTGAATAAATTGTACATCAACATTACCCATTCTTCAGTCCATTTTCTGCAGCATCACTTAAAACTTTGTAACCTATTTTGCCACTTCGTTGACCTAAAGGTAAACTTCTCTTGAATCTGCCTTTGTTGTGATCAAACACTTTACAATGGGAATTTTAATGAAAATTATTTATTTCAGCATTTCTCTTTCTAAAGAATTTAAAGACTCTCTCCTTGGAGAACTAACAGAATTTCTTTGTATGTATTTCCTCCCCTTGGAATCAAATGGAAATGCTGTTGACATGCTATGCAACAGTCAATTTGAGCAGGAATTTTCCTTCCAGAAGTAAATAAATACTACATCCTGTTGAAATAAGAACAGGCAGATTTGGAAGGGAGAATCTCAGGAGCTGCACTGAAATATGTCAGAGTAGGAAAGACACCAATACTCCTGGGAATGAATGGGTGTTTTTAATGACCAGAAGCAAAGCTCGTCCATCCTAGTCAGTATCTATTGTATCAAACCAGGTCTGGTTTGTAAATTCTGGTTTCTAATTCTCTGTTTGGCTGTCTGTGAAAATCTATGTGGGCCTCTTTTTATTGAAAAACGAGCTTGATTTGGAGGTTGGGGGAAGGAGGGGTGGAGACTGGGAGCTGATGTTAAACATTGATTTTATTGTAACTGCCTGGCCCGACACATTGCTTCGGAAAGACTCAGTAATTATTCTATTGGGTTGCTTCCCCAGGCTCAGGATTCAAATTATGTAGGCTGACTATGTGGCAAAACAGGATTAAAAATGTATTTAAGGCAAGATGCTGTCTGGGCTGAATACAGACCCGCTGCAACTTGCCAGAAAAACAGCAAGCCAGTGCAGAGAATTCAAGGGGGAGTCTGTCTGGATTTAAGTGTGGACCAGACTTTGGGCTCATATATCAGCTGAAGGGCTGCAAAGAAAAGCAGCACATCTCAGGGATCCTTTTTGTTTTGTAAAGATTAGTAACTCCCTGGTGTTCTCTTCAGTGTAAAGATAACCGTGCTTAAGAAATTACTTGGCTACACTTGTTTTCCTAGCCTGTCTTCCTCATTGATTTTGAGTAATCTTTTCAAACAAGACATGAAATTCAGAGGGAATATATCTTAAGCAGCTGGGTGCTTGAAGGAATTAAATGTTTGCTAGTGATCTGAGGCAGTAACAAAGCAGAGGAGTGCTCCAGGATAGAGCAGCCACCCCCCGGCATGTCCCGCTCCAGGACTGGTCCCAGTCCTGCCCAGGTTTGGCTGGGTGCTGGGGCACTGGGATCCAGAGTTGTTGGTGTCTCACAGGAATAGGCTTGCACCAAGATTTGTCACCTGCTGTGTATAAAGGATGCCCAAAAAGGCAATGGAAAACACTTAAGTAGCAGACTGCGATTGTGTGAATCAACCACAAGGTGCAATTACAAATTACAGAATCAAAAATTGCAGTAAAGTGTGTGTGAAGCAAGGTAAAATTCGTATTTCTTTACCCATATAAATGCTATCTATCAATGGTATTAACACCAGTTACTAGTGTTGTTTTTAAGCAGATATCAAAAAAGCATAGGATTCTTAGACGGGCTCAAATGCTATAATGGAAAAGATAAATGTAGTTGCTCTCCAAGAAATGTTTTACTAAGCCTTTGTGACTTAATAAAGGCCAGAGTAAAGATTCTTATTCATCCTTCCAGTCTGTTGTTTCACAGTGCTATGATGGGTGCATTTCTAAATCTTATTCCTTGAAGTGCACCATTCATCCTTGAGAGGCCATAAACTTCAGGATAGCTGGCAGAGTTCAACCTGCCTCAGAGGCTGCTCTTGTAGTGCAGGCAGAAGTAGCCAAGTCTGAGGGACTGCTTCTGTGTGCTTGCTTTGTTTGGTTTGGTTTTGATGCAAAGATGTAATCAAAAAGGCTCCCCACGGACTTCAGTAATTACTGAAGAAACCAGAATAGGCGCTTATTAGCTGAAAAATTAACCATGTGTAGCAAGTTTGTTTTAGGTAGCCTGTAACAAGATATTTCTTGTGAATGAATGTGTTCTTGATTAGCAAAAATACCCCACAATCACAGGACAGTCAGTGGCACATGGGTTTAGGCTTTCTCCTAAAGACTCTTTTTAAACACCTGTTACTATTCTCTGAAAGTGTGCAAGGTAAGATATAATCCGAAAAATTACATGGTAACCATTAAAAATCTTTCACAGGAACACTGCTAACTTTTTATATGGATTTCAGAAAGGTGACTATAATTTAGGGCTGGGGGAAGGGAGGAGCAGATTAAAAATTTTACTCGAAAGCCAGCTGTTTTATGCTGTTTAGCATATCCAAAACATGCTGATGTCTTGATCATTTGACAAATTTCAAAGGTAACCAGTACTAGTTAGCACTGATCATCTTGATAATGGTATTCTGAAATAAAAGTGAAAACAGACATTATGAAGATTTGGTAAATTTGAAAGTCTTTTTACTTGGACCATAATTTGTTATCTCTGACTACTAGAATTAATAAGGTCAGGGTTTCACACTTGGTCTCTAATACACTGAGTAGCATATAGTTTGGAAGACATAATTGACAGGCTCCCACTTCTGCACATTTATATCTTATTTTCATGCTATTGAAAAGGGAATTACTTCTTTTTTTCCATTCTTTTACTACCAGTTTTACTATATATGTCCTATTTAAACTGGTTTTGAATGGTGAATTTGTGGTTTAGAAGAAAAGTAGTCAGGATAACTAGAAAATTTTGCTAAAACAGGATTTGATGTAGCTCAGTAAAAAACAATTTTCAGTAAATCTCAAGGTTTGTGGGAGCCCAGCCATCACAAGGGCTCTACAATCAACATTTTGTACTGCTAGTCTGCTTAGAGGCTTTGAGGGACAAAAATCAAATCTTATGTTAGTAATCTTTATACTGCATACATATGGAGGAAAAACCACTGAAAATGCATAAACATTAACCTAGGTTTTCCAAGTGATGGGCTCATGTCGTTCTTTCCACTGAACAAGGTCCAAGCATGTTATATGGCTCTTGACTTCATTTTCTCTCTAACTTTTCTAGCACTTTTTTGGCTGACTAAAATGCTCCAAAGTACTAAATCTTCTTGACCTCAGTTATATGCACTGGTGAAGGGAGATGAAGCAGAGTGTGGACTTCTGTGCTAAGGAACGTGAAGGATATGTTCCCTCACTCAGCGATCTTTCCTGAGCTGTTCCTGTCTTCCAGCATGCAGTGTCAACATCAGTAAAATATTGCAAGCTGATATTTGATGGGTGAGACAAGTACTGATGAGCCAGTCCCAAGATGGAAATCCAGAGCCTGTTTCCCATAGCAAGAATCAAATATGGTAAAACAGTGCTTCATTCAGCTTTGCCATTAATATTTTCATTTTCAGCACCATCCAAAGAGCATCCTTATTTGGTAAACTCTGGCTAACAGAAAGTAGTTGCCATTTTTTCATATGCTTTGATGACCTTGAAGAAAAGCTAAATATACTTTTTCTTAAACTACCTATTCCTAAAATTAGAATCATTCTCTAATGGATATTTTCACTCAGTAGTAGGCTTTATTTATTGGCACTGCTTGTTTTGGGGGTTTTTTTTGTGTAGAGTTTAGATCAGGGACAGATAGGGATAGCTTAAATGTGTTCACAACATGGGACATATTTAGACTCGGATACTTAAATCTGCATTAAAAAACAAACTCAAAAAACCCCAACAACAAACCAAGAAGCAAAACCCACTGGAACTCAGGAAGTCAGGCTTCATTGAGAGGTTCTTCTCCCTTCCCTTCTCCTGTGGATGCAGGTGTGTTATTCTTAGGAGGACTCGGGGTTGTGTGATGTAACCAGTTATTTGCAGTTAACACTGGGCTGTAGGCTGCAGTTTTGAAGTAGAAGATGTTAGATGCATCAGGCCAGTACCCAACACAAAAATGACAACTGTCCATGCTGCTATTTTATTTTTTTTAATAAAAGCATAACTTTGAGTATAGTCCTCTATCTTTCTGCAAGCACAGTGGGAAGGCCTATGAAAAGAGTCACATCCATCTACTGTTCCTTAACATGAAATTTCTTCTTGTTACCTAAATCACCATCTACTTGATCTCATTGATAGAATGAAGTGACAAAAATCCCATGCCATTGCTTCTAGATGGAATTTGTTTTCTCAGTGACAAAGAAGTATTCTTCATCTAACTGTTCTCTGCTGTAAGGTTTTATCATCTCTGCTGTCACGACTGAGTTACTTCCTTGACTAATTCACCAAGGCAGCAAACTTTGATAAGTCATCACACAACTGTTTCTTTAAGGTACCAAAATATATCTACTGCTAAGAAAAAATCAGTCTGTAATTTTTCAGTGTATCAGTGTTTTAATTTTACTAATCAAATAAACGTGATGGCTTCTGGAGCACCCAGAAGTAATTCTCATTTAACTTAGATGAGCAGGGTGGGGTGTACTCCCCTAAGCAACCTGAGGTTTGTATTTCCATGTGGGAAATACATCTTTTTGTTCAACCATCCACCTGTCAACTTTCCTTTAAAATACTCCATTTGTACCATTTTGGTTACAGTTGTGGACGTGGGTGGTTGTGACTCTCCTTGTTCTGAGCAGAACCCAGAGCAGTCATATCATCATTAGCTAATGACACCCTAGAGTTGACAGGCTTCCAAAATCTTTTTGGTCTCACAACTGATACAAATCTTCATAATTGATTTGGATTGTGGGGCTGGTAATACAGCACTGAGTAGCAATTAATGCTAACATTTTAGTTTCATTTCATTCTGTCAAATACACTTGACATTCTTTTTATGTGTGAGATTGCCAGGTATAAAGCCATGTGTCTCATTATATGCCTATTTGTCACCTCCCTTCAGATTGCTGACACAAGTGATGCAGGTAAAACCTCCCTACTCTAAATTCTTTTAACTCACTGGTTTTGCAGGAAGAATTTATAAAAGATGTGCCTATAGTTTCCAGTAAATCAGACAAATTGCCACTAGTGTCTCATTAGGAGTAAACACATGGGAAAAAACCTGTGTTTCCATTTAAAATAACAGTAATTATTTTAAATGCCTAAATAAATATATTTCCATTATTGTAGTGCCACTTGGAAACAGAATCATATTTCACTGTGTATTATATGTGCTTCTCCTGTTTCAAAATTGCAAGCCTTCAAACTGCAAAAAACTTTAACATACATTAAATAGTCTTGAACCATTGGCTAGGCAGTTTCAGTCTTCCAGTAATTCATAATTTGGTTTCCTCAGGATGTGTCAATTCCCTAAAATTTTCAGCCTAGCCTGCTTTGTGCCATGTGGGTTTTCACTGTCTTTAAGAAGGAAAACGTTTCTTTCCGTGTTACAAAATAAATGACTGTTAGTGGTGGGATCCCTAAAGAGATACCATGAATTTGGAGGGCACTGCTGTAGAGCATTTTGCACTCTTTATTTGCCAGGGTGTCTGTGCAGCATCTTTGACAAGGTGGTTTGGTGTCACAGCTTCATTAGCACCTCTTGAAGTGTATTGTGCGACATGAATGGGTCTTTTGCAAATGTACACAGGCTGTGGTGAATAAATACATTATTACATAATTTTTAATTCTCTCTAAGCTCTTTCCTTTAAACGCAAGTTTAGCAATTTTACAAAATCCCATTTGAGCTAAATCATGTTAGAAAGAGCCTAATAACAGCTTTATTTCTTGTTATTAAATCACATTTCATTTAAAAATCAAAAGCACCACAGAAACATTATTAAATAACATTGTGATGCAACTGCTTGAGACTCTTTCTGTGCAGTGTGCAATTGGTACCTGCCAGCAGAACTAATCAAAAAGAGATACCAGAAAGAGATACTAATTAAAAAGAGACACCAGAGGTCACAGCATCAGTGTGTGTGCATAGCTGTGTGTGTACACATGTATAGATGTATGCACACTGATGTTATAAGCATGTACTCATACGGTGGTGTATCACTCTTACAGCATAATCCTCTTGAAAGGAAGATTCTTTTCCCAAATGATCTCTCATGCTAGCATTTATCAGTTTTATTCTTTTAATGACTGAGACTTTTTCTATGGTGTGATATTTGGTACATAGAACTTTATGGATTTAACAGTTTAATTAATTTGAGAGGTTTCCTCTGCACAATAAAATACCTCAGTGTGACAAAGGAAGTATCATAAATGAATTGATTTGTCACCTATCAGAATGTAATCCAGCAGTGATTTCATTATTGTGGTTATTTCCCCTCAATTATCTGCAAACTTAAAATGTGACATAACATCCCTGTATCAATTGACAGGGGAATAAATGCAAATGTGACTGGGTTTCACAAATAACCTCCAGATTACCGATGCTTCATATTAATTTTTATTCCTTAAGGAACACTCTTTGAGATAAATGTTTGTTGGAGTATTGTAAGTGAGCTTTGTCTCCCTGGAATTCAACATGTAAGTTGTGATAAAATTTCAGTACTTGAACACATAACATTGATGTTGTGGAGGGCTGCATGCATCCAACTAGATGTGGTTTGTCTTTAAGACACTTCCTCATACCTATCACTGAGTGGGTACAATATGTACCCATATATTGTACAAATACAAAATGTTCTTTTTACTGTGAATGTCTAAAAGGATATAAGGATGAGCTTTTCAGCACACACAACTGAAGATTTCAAGGCCTGTAGAACGGACATAAAATCAAGATGTTGAATTCTCTCAGGTATCTTTGAAAGTCCCAAAGTCTATAGTTTTATTCACATATTTACCCTGAAACAGACATAGCTGTTAAAAAAATTATTCATTTTGACCCATTGTGAGGAAGTAATTTAAGCAATCCTGTGCTGAGATGGACTTGGAACACTCGTGTGATTTGTTACCATAACCCAGGGTAGTGACTTCTTGAATGGTGAATTTTCAAATGTTGAAACCAAGTGAGCATTGTCAGATGCACTGAATTCTATGGGATTTTTATTGCCTGGAAGTCTGGTAAAAAAATTATAGGCTCATAAGATCATGTCTCAGCAGAGGCCATGATTAAACAAACACAATTATATGTTTTAAAATTGAATAGACAGTAAGTGAACTAGCTTCCTACTGCCATGGTCCCAAGCCAAAGCACTCGGTGAAAGGAGGTTATTCCTAATGATATAAAGAGTTTGAAATGCTGCACAGGACCAGGGGGAATGGAGATTTGCATTTCTTCCTTCTCCAGGAATGCAGCTTTTCTGCCTTTCACCAGCTGTCTTAAAGCTAAGAGCTAAGGAGTGTCACAGAAGATAGTAAAAAAAACAAATTTTCCTAAATTATGGTACCAGTTTATTGGTATCCCACATTTTAATATTTAAAAGCATTGAAAATTACTAAAAGTAAATTAAATATCTCAAGTTAAAAATGAGAAAGAAAGTATCAGATCTATTCTTTGAGCTTAAGAGACTGGATGGAATTATGTAGGAGCACATGAGACTGGAACACTGCACTGCAAATATATAAATATAGCATTTTATTAGGCCAGAAAAACTGTCAGAAAAACATGAGAATTCATGTCAAGTAATTCTTTCTTCCTGAGCTTTGCTTTCATATACTGTTTGTGATTACACCAAATTATTCATGCACTAATTCTAGGTTTCATTTGAGATTGCAAGATGAATGAGAGACAGGCTCAAACAAGGGGAAAATGAATAAACTGAAATAAATTCAAGGTGAACAAGTACTCCGTTCTACCCTATTTCATTTCCACTCTCACCCATGATCAGTAATAAGGGTTTATAATATGTTTGGCATTAAAATTGGCTGATATGTGCAAAGCATTTCTTTCAAAGTAAATCTGTGGCAAGAGAGTTCCCATTAGGCTGTGTTTCCATAGGGGGAGGTTACAAGTGTACCTGTAGCAGGCCAACATATCTGAAATCATAAAATTAGTGAAAAAAATCAGGAAAATATGAAAGTGCCTGGAATTTTCCTAGCATCCTCAAATTGTGTTTATAATCACACATTCACAAGTTTTCAAAATAATTGATGATTATTTTCTGGTCCAATATTTCAAATTTGCTATAGAAAAGACACCTCTGGTCACCCATGTTTCTGTTTATGTAGTGCTGTAGTACAGAAACCCAATGGCACAAAAGATTAAGGTATCCACTGTGTCTAAGTGATCCTAACAGAACAGGTCAGAATCACACAAGAACTTCCTTTTCATCTTTATTTCTTTTGTGTGTGGTTTGCATGTTTTTCTTTTATGTCATATAGGAAATAGTTAAGTGGTTTACAGAAACAAGGAAAAGGATCATTTATTTCTGTGATCTGGTATTGCTGGGTTTGCTTCCTTTCTAAAATAAGATCAAGCAATATGAATTTCATGAAGGCAAAACTGAGAAAAAAATAAATTGCATGAGTTAGTTTTGTCAGTATCTCAGCTAGAACAGTGCCTTATTGCTCCCTTCAACATAACATTAGTATACATATCTTTACAGAGAAACTGTCTGAAAATATCAGAAGGCAGTTCTGAAATGTAAAGTCCGAGTCAAGTTTTCATTATGAGGGATAATAGTAGGCACGCTGGTGTCTCATTGTTACAGGCCATCAAAAAACCACAAACGTGGAAAGAACAAACTTAATATTGATTCATCCTTTATTCACTCACAGCAGCATCAAGATACAGCTCTGACCTCAGTTATGTCTCAATAAAGCCAAATTAACTCAGCAAAATTACCCCAATTTTAAGCCACAGTGGGATCAAAATCCCACCTTCGGTGTTTGTAACACTGAGTTCTAAGCAAAATAATTTCAAAGTACTTCATCCTTATCAGTGTGCTCATCTTTTCATTTGCTTGAACAGTCATCTAACATGACGAATAGCATCTAGCACCTTTTATTTGTTCATTTATTATTTAATGTATTATCATTTATAATGATTTCTTATTTTTTTTCTTTTAACATCTAACATCTTAGTTTTAAAAAGCAGTAAGAATTGGTTTATTTTTTCTACTTATGGGACACATTACAGATTATACAAAAAATAAAAGCAATAGAGAAAAAATAATGAAAAATACCACTCCCTCTGAGATAAAAAAATCAGTTGTTATGTTCTTTGGTACTCAAAATATCCAGTTTCTGACTTTTGAATGAAAAATCTGCTCCAAAGAAACTAAAGAAAACACTGACCAGCCCTTTGATATGAGCTGCAAATATCAAGATGGCTGTTTCTTCATAATCATGTCGTTTTTCATTAGCACTCTTCCAGCTCTTATGGAAGTCCTGGTTCATGGAAAGGGAGGTGTCCAATGTAAATTATCAGCTACCTACAGAAAAGTAGGGCCTGCAAAAATAGGTGTTATTTGTCTGACTAAAAAGAGGTTTTGAAGGGTGATAGTTGACTTCCCATGGGAGAATTCTCCCTACGTACTCAAATCTAGTTGTTTTAAATTTATATGTTTGTTTTGTGTATAAGTAGACAGATTTAGATATCTCAAGTAATAGAATACACTGCCATCTACCTTCCCTTCAGTAAGTCATAGCAATGGGTAATTTTTTTTCTTCTTAACTATATTGTCTTTGCTGTCCGAGTTCCAGCTAGTAGTAAATAACCAGACTATTATACAGTGTGTGTGTTCACATCTTTTCTTGGTATCTTGGTAGAATGTGATTCAGAGGTTTGCTCTGTGTTTTATGCACAGCTCTCAAATCTCTAAGTGACTTGACTGCTCATCAAGAGCCTATCTACACTGTTGGACACTGTAGTGTTCCCTATCTCCCTACAGTGTTGGACAGCTTGAAGAGAAAGTGCAAACAGTATTTAGAATATTTTATAGTCCATTCGTTACAATAGTCTTTTTTTAACTGGACCTATTAATTCAAGTCCTTTCTAGAACTTCAGCTGATCTGGGTTTCCAGAGTATTTCAACTAATTTTTTATTTTTACACACACTTCTGTCTTTTGACTCCAGCATGAAATTAACCTTTCCTTTTCATTTGAATTAATTACATCAGAAACGTCTTTAAGAAAATAAAGCAAAGAATTTTTTCCCCAACAAAATTCTTCCATGTCCAATGAAAGAAAGGGAGGTTTTTGGGTTTAATGCAAAGAAAAAAGTTCCTTTCCATTCAGACACAACCTTGGCTGTTGTTTTCACTGGTCCCTCAGCTCAGAGTGCACACTGAGGTGCTGGCACAGAGGCAGGCAGGGTCCAGGCTTCCCTGCACCCCTGCCCAGCACAGGGACCGAGCAGCCGTGTGGGGTCTGCAGGTGGGAGCACGGATGTGTAGGTTTGGCCAGGGGTCAGCTGGAGTCCTCTTCACTGGGTGATAAATGTGCTCCTGAGCTGCCTGCATGTGTCTGTGGTCCTTGTCACAATCTCATGGTAAATTTACCACTGGTAGATTATAGTTTTTGGTGTCCTCCACTGTACAGTGAGCAAGTGTCACTATGGCTCTCCTGTGAGGCAGAGGAGATAAGTGTCCATGATTAATGATGTGGACACTATCTAGCAGCAGGAGCCCATCAACCTGTGACAACTTTCTATTCCATGGGCATTAAACTCCTAAACGCTGTCACAGTCCTGCAATAGATTGTAACAGACAGCTGGGAACAAGGAACAGGAAGGAGTTTCATAACCCTTAAGTAAATTAATTTTACTAGTTGTTATTTTTGCCTCCATTATTTTTTTTTGACCCAAAAAAAAGAGTTTGGAAAATGTTCATTTCATCTGCCTTCTAATCTATTTTGGAAATAGCAATTCTCTTCTGTTTGTCCCTGCAGAAGTGTGATCATTACTGCGCTGTCTTTTTGCTGCTTTATTTGTTCACAAAAGTGATCAACAAAGGCCAGCACTTCTCTGGGATCAGGCATTTATTTACATAATTGCTGCAGGAACATACAGCTTTGGTCCTGTCTAGGTTTGACAGAAACAGTGGCTAGCTCTTTCTCTTCTAAAGTTTCAGAATTGGCCAGTATTTTAAAAGACAGATTTTTTTTTTTTCTTTCTAAAGATGATCTTTTTTAAAATCAAATAGTGCTGGCAAAAAAAAAAAAAAATGGATGGAAGCAGTTTTAAAAAATCTTGACACATTCATGTACTTTGAACAAAATACTTAGAATTTTCTCTGTAGCTCTCACCCCCACAAATACACAGCATGAGGAAGCTGAAGCAGAATAACCAGGTGATGATGTTTAGGGGAGACTGTGTGACCACAGTCGAATATCTGGAGCTGGGAGCGGGCTGGGTTCTGGGGCCACTGTGCCCTCCGTGCCCACCTGCTCAGAGCAGGGCTGCTGCCACCCCAGGGCACCTGGCTGTGCCCACAGAGGGCCAGGATGAGTGCTGTGGGGAGAGCAAAGGCTCCCAGGTCTGAGCATTGCCTGATGAGAAGGAAATGCTGCACAAGAGGAGAGATGGCAAGAAAGGGGAGGTTTTGGCGTTTGTCAGAAGTGGCTGCTGTTTTGCTTTGCTCTGGGAAGAGAGACTGGGGGGGACGTGGGTCTCGGCTCTTTGAGTTCATCTAGAGAGCTGCAGCTGGGTCTTAAAGACACAAATGAGTTTTAGTAAAGTGCAAAATCTATGCAGCAAAATCTTTAACCCCTTCCTCCTGGTCTAAAAAGCTCCCAAGTCACGGGATGCATTGCAGCTCCCAGGGATCTCCCTGCCCAGGGCATGGCTGTTTCTCCTCCTGGTGCTTCACACGTCTCATTTCCAATCACAGCTCACAGTCAGCAGCGCAGTGTTCCCTGAGAAAGAGTTAAACTCAAAAGAAACTTCTTACAAGCAGGATTAATAGATTCCTAGCTTTCCAGAGAGTGCAGCAATGTGCAGTTAGGCAGCTGAGTTTTCTTTTAAGTTACTGTTTCTTTTTTCCGCACAATCTACGTTTTTTATTTATGTGGTACAGCTGTGGATGAGCACTGATATGGAGCATTATATTCCTTCTCAGGTGTGAAAAAACAGCTGTATGAGTTATGAATGTGTCATCTTCACTTGAGCGTATTGATACATCCCATATGTTATTGACTTGTGAAATGAATACTGATTGTAAAGAAGAAACGTAATGAATAAAATAATTCAGGAAGATCCTAGCAGTAAAGTCTGCAAATAAAATTGTACATTTTTTTTTCCATATCTCAGAGAACACAATCCTACTTGCAATTTTGATATTTTAAGTGCAGAGGCTTATACTCAGGGGCTTTCTACTGATCTGCTCCAGAATGTTCATTATAATACATCACAGCAGAGAGAAAGGAGAGAAGGGAAGAGACCACATTCCTGTAGCTTGTCATGGTTTTTTGTACCTTCAGCAAAAAACCTGAAAGCAGATTCAGGGATCCCAGCAGTGGGAAGCACCTCTTTGGGCAGGAGCACTGTAAGGCAGGCAGGGACACAACGCAGCAGTCCCATGAGCTGTCTGACACATCACCTGCCACCAACAGAAGTGGCACAGGCCCCTTTGGGAGTTGCACCTGCCAGGAGCTGCCCCAGCCTCTAATCATTTTCTTGATGCATGAAAAGAAGAGTGAGAAACAAAACTTTCTTCTGCTTTTTGCAGCTTCTTTGACTGGAAGAAACTACTAGAGGTACATTCACTGAGGCACTGAATTGTTTTGTACCCTTAGGCACTAAAAACCCAAAGACCCTGAAATTGTTCAAATACAATAAAAAGAGACAAGCATCTGCTTTTTGCCACCAGAACAATCCTATGTTTGTGCAAGTTAAAACTGGAGCAGCAGCCTTAGATGCTGAGAATTCCAGAAGCTTTGTTTTTATATTCCGCATTACTCAAGAATTCTTTGACAAAAACAGCTTTTCTTGGAGGTCTGAACAGGGGCTTGATCTTGAGTCATTCTCTCAGTGCTTCTGGAAGCAGATATTTTTGATTATTGCTGTTGGGACATATTAGCACAATAATAATATCATGCAAAATTGAGAGACCGTGAATTTTGAGTGTGCAGCACAGTGGCTCCCTAACCCTGCCTGGACTTTCTGGGGATAGAGCCAGCAATAACATTGCAGTAGTTCAGTAAAGAGGCATCCAGACTGGACTGCTATTGATAATAAGAGCCCAGAGGGCTGAGAACTATGGCCTGCCCACAACAGCTGCCTTTATCAGTAAGTGCTTTTAGGAACTTTTTGTGGCTGTAATGTGTTAGTTTCAGCAGCCCCAGACCCTGGGTTTCTTTTGTTGCAGTGAGCACAGAGAGCTGGGACATGGAGGCTGACTCTCACAGCAAAGGCAGCCAGTGTGAGAGAACTGCTAGAAATTTAGAGGAAGAGACTGTGTGAGGGTGTTAAGCCAGGAATTCCTTTGATTCTGTCAATCAATTTCCAAAACGATGTATTCACATTTCTAAAAATGCAGGAGTGACTTGGGTGATTCTGGGGGAGGGGAGCGAGTCAAGGTGAATTATATTCCTTCTGCCGCAGTGTAATTCCAGCGTCCTTTCACAGTTGTAAATCTCCCTCAGAAAGCTTTGAAAGTCTTTTTGAGTGTTAAAAGCTTGGGTGGTCAAGGTCAGGTGAGTTCCTTCCTCCCTCTTTCCCCAGACAATGAATACTTTTAAGAGGCCTACCCTTCTAGTTAGGTTTCGTTATCTGCACTTTTTATATCCCTCTCCCTACAGGAAACAAAGCAGCACATACAGCCAGCTAGGGGCTCCACTGGAGGACTGCATAATTCCTTACACGGATTTAAAAGGAAAAAGTCCTCTTTTTCTTTCCTTCTGTGTCCCCAGAAGACATGATCAATATCTAGTGCAGCCACGCAGGCGTGGATCCACTCTCTCCTGGATGTGAGGACGGTATCTTCTGAGCCATACCTGTGAATATCATGTTGCACAAAAAACAAGCACCAACAAACACCTCCAAAAGAATAAAATTCTCTGATCTTAAAATACTGAAAATGTTTCCCAGGCCACATTCAGGCCCTGCTCCCTTCTAGTTTCTGCTCGTATGTGTCCAGTTTTGAATACCAGCTTTGATTTGGGAAAGAATAGCACACATACTGTTGTAGATAATAGGACACACTGGGCATTTTGGCAGAGAGCAGCTTGAAAACATTGGCTTGCTCCAAGAGTGATTTTAAATGTACAGAATGATGTTCTGAAAGAAAGTTATAGATCACCTTAAAATTTTCCTATATGCCTCTGTAAAAATGTTGCAGATAGTTGTGTTTCCTGAAGGTTAAGCTACAGCCTGCAGCATATACATTATGTTAATTCCTTTAATTTTTAAAATTCTTGTCTCCCTTTTATTGTCTTATATCAACAAAATTTCTGTACCTTTGAAAATGGGGGTCTGATTATTAGAACCCTTCCCAGTCAGGTCTTGAGATGCTTGTTTATATTATGAAATAGGGCCAAGGTTTAATCACAATTACCTGCCATGCTGAATATGATTCTTTCTGATCTACACTGACAGGTCAGTTATGGTCATCATTATGCAAAGTTCCAAATACAATAGCATTTCATAATGAGAGCAAGTGCACAGAGAGTGAGTTTTAAGCAACAGAGTGCAGCACTTGTTGTATGAGTGGGAAAAGGTACATCGTGGAGCTGTGTGTACTGGGCATGTAAAAGGAGACAGTAAAAGCTGTCAATGTTCAAACTCTTCCTGTACTTTATACAAAAATCCCCATTTAAGGTGAGGTTTTATTACCAGCAGACTGTTTTTAAGAGGTACTCTTCTTCCAGGGGGGTTTGAGAAGCAAGAGCATTTATGCCCACAGTAGGTATGTTCAAAAAAGACAAACTCAGAAACTGCCCAGGTTTCTGGGCCTCTTAGAAAGACATCACAGCTTTTATAAGAGCTGGAACAGTGCCAGAACTACCTGTCTGCTGGATTTATTCTCAGCTCTTCAGAAAGTCCTACCTTGTAAATCTAAACTGAATTAAGGATTGGATCCTAAATTCCTTTGGTTTCAGCAAGACTTTCGATCTTAATAACCCTATATATCAAGATTTTAGTGGTGGATAATATAACTTATTGAGGAATCTTTCCAGTTATGGCATCATGCCAGTAACTGATCAAATCAAAACCTTCAACTTCTTATATATATCTACAGAAGAGCCTTTTCCCTCCTCTTTTTTTCTCTTCCAGGAAAGAATCTAGAATATTTACAATAAAGATAGTGTTGATTTTTTCAGTTCTTCCTTTCACTTTTTTGAGCCTTGATTTTTTTCTTTTATTGTACCTATGTGTGGGAATATTGTGAGAACTGAAAAAACAGCCTCCCCGTAGTCCCGTCCCATTATTCAAAAACATTAATATCCAACACCTATGAAGTCTTCCCTCTCTTACTAAGATCTCAGTTTCTTTATGGGCTGCTATAAGTCAAGGCAAACATCTGTTTCTTCAAAAACATTATAAGCCAGGTTTATAATTATGGAAAACATGGATTTCCGAATGCACGGTGCTGGCTTGCACATGCACCTCCTGATCACAGGACTCCTCACTTCCAATAGATGTGTGAAGTGGTCAGTGCAATGAAATAGAAATAGAGTCACCATTTCCATGGCTGTCATCCCCTATTGTATGGATGCCCAGCACAGGATAAGTTTGAACTGACCTCTTTCAGCACCTCCCGAAAATGAAGTGCTTCCTGTGGAGACAAAAAAGCCAGCAGTACCCAAACTGACATCTTGGGATCTAAACTAAACAATTCTCTGATTTTATGGAGCCAGGATGCTCAGAAAAAATCATGGCATATAGAAATGAGCAGGCCATAAACACTCACTACACATTGTTTATGTTTGTGGTTATGCTTGTCTAAATTTAGATCTTATAGCCTGGCTACACAAACACATCTGGCCAGGCCCAATTCCTGCTAAGGGGTCCCATTACTTGCATTTATTAAAAACTGTGAAGATTTTTGCTCTAAGTTTATTCTGGCTTTATGTAAGACTGTTCATGATAACCATTCTGCATCCTAAACAGTATTTTAGTGGGACTTAGTCCCAGGCTTAAAGTCGTGGACATATTTCAGTGTTAGAATGACTCAGATAAAACCTACTATCTTTCCTAAATCAAGGTCAGTAGCACAATAAGATCTGTTGGCATGATAAGCATTCCAACTTGCCCAAAGCTCAGCCAGCCTCCTGGATTAGCTTGGTTTGAGGCTGATGGTAGATGAGAAGTAAGTTCTATGGCCAGCATCCACCTCATAAGCAGCACGGTGACACGAGCTGAGAGCAGTGTCTGTCACACCAGTACACAGGAGCTCCCACCTCTGACCTGGCTGGGAGCCACCTTTCCCTCTGGTTTTTTCTGCTCCACCCTGCAGCTGATGTTTTGTGGGTGCTGTCAGCCCAGTGTGGATACAGCCTTCCCAACCCAAATACTCCCAGCAGCTCCCATCTTTGATTTGCCTGGGAAACTGCCAACATCCTAGTGTGTTTTCAGGTAATTTCTAATTAATAGAGTATTTGCAAGGGAATAGAAGCAGATTTTTCTGCTCTGGGTGTGCAAAAATCACAGAAGTTTGAATTGTACAGTGGGAAGGGAAATCCAGGTGTTCTCCTGTTGGCAGGAGGAAATTCCAAATGCCAGTAATGCTATTTGGGTGGGAGAAAATAATTATGGGGGTTGCTTCAGTTTTCCCTTTGTTTCATGCATTTATTTTCTATTTGCTCCTTTGGACTACTGAGATGTTGAAGGCACAATCTGAGTAATTTCCTTTTCTGTCATACCCAGCAAGACAGTAGAACATATATCACATTTTTAGGATAAATAATAACTACAGCGGCTCTTAAAGGATGGTGTCAGGCTAATAAGTGAGCCACATGTTAAAAGCTTTGCTCTACTGCCAAAGATAAAATGTATCTCCTTTCTGGTGTGTCTCTTATACACAAGTCAGAGTGCAAATTTCCCACTCGTGTATTGACAATTGAAAAACAGGCTGGCATTTGCATAGAAGGAAGCAAGTATGGAAATTTTCAATATGACAGTCAGAACCTGCTAACACAAAATGCCCAGTTGCAATAAAAATGTAGATGGCCTAGGTGACCCTAGCCCTAGTTTTGTTAAAACCCTGTTCAAACAAGTCATGGAATACTTCTACCATTCCTTTTGCACCCCACATTTCTGCCCTTAGCTTCAAGTGGGAAATGTCACCCGCACCTCCAAGTATATAAAAAAACCTTGCCTGTTTCTACTGCTGGCAGCTTCTTTAGCCTGCACAGATGGGGCACTTCTCTCTGAAAAATCATGCCATAAATTGCACAGACAGTCAGCTGTTGTGATTCTGTCCTTGCTGCCCATTTCCCACTCCCTCTCTGCCAGAAAAGATTCCCCTTTTCTGAAGCAGTGTGAAGAAATTCCTCTATTTCTGCTGAAAATGAAAAACAGAGAATTCTTTAGCTCGCTTTTTTTAATGGCTATTTAACAGGCTCCATTAGCCAAAGACGCCAGTAAATGCCGTCTTTGCCACACCCAGCCATTCATACCCTTGGAAAGAGGCTGTTTCAGGAAGTCTGTCGTGCTGGAGGGGACCCGAGCATTCAGCATCCTTTGGAGGATGCTGCTTCATCCCCAAACATGGCTGTCAGTCAAGTGCTTCCTCAGGACTGACATGTGCACGTGGAGACAGACCTATGTTCTCAGCCCCTTTATGGTTTTGGGTCTTTAACTGCAGCTGAAAACCTGCTCCTCGAGGTTCTCTCTGTTTTCCTGTGTGTTAGGCAGTGTCTAATTAGACACCGGTAACAAGGGGAAAGCAAGCAGGTCCTTGCCCAGCTGCTGATAACTCACTCAGGCTCGCAGCAAGGGCAGGAATGGTTCTGGGGCTCCCGGGAGAGCCCACGGGCCGGAGCCCCTGGCGGAGCCGGCGGGGGTGGGGGCAGGAATTCCCTCCCTGTGCCCCAAAGGAGCTCACAGGCACCGGGACACGTCTGGCCCTTCTGAACTCAGCTTAGGAGTGGGGAAATATTCTGTTTCCCTCCAGTCTGCGTCTGGAGGCTTTGCTTTCTTGTCTGAGTCTGTGGAATTAGTACAACTGAGAATTTCGGGATTATCTTGCTCCTAACCATGAATATTATGTAATTGTGCCTGCACTTCTGCAACCTTTTTACAGCTTGTTACAGTTATGTATATATATTTTAATAATATATATAATAATAATAATATATTTCAATAACTCTTTCTTAGCTGGATTCCCAGATTGACAAATTATTTGCCTTATTTAGAGTTATGTTTAAATTACATATGCAACACTTGCTTAAGTGTCCTCTACAATTTTGAAGTAAGGGCCAGGAATCAGTGAACACTACAGTTTCTTCATCCTTCAAAAGGCCATTGGAAAATCGTATGAAACTCCTTTACTGCTCCCCCTTGGAAGTTCACAAGGAGATGGTTTCTTTTTCATGATGAGGAACTTTAGGAAAATATCCTGACCAAATGTTAAGTAACAGAGACTCTCTGGGTTACTGAGTCAGTTGCCAAAATACATTTTCCATTCCACATGACAGAAGCTTCTACTGCACTCACAATTTTAGATAGCTAAGTTATAGTCATGCTCAAAAGAAAAAAAAAAAAAAAAAAAAGGGCAAAACAGAAGAAAGAACAGAAGGAGTTCCAGGTAGAAAATAATTGCATCTAATAAAGTGACTAAGACTTAGCAATTTTTTTAAGTTGGTTATAATCCAAGATTCACAGGTCATACATTTTTAATTATTTCTCTGTGTGATATTTGTGTTTTCTGCTAGGTTGATATTTTTATAAAATAGATTTGTAGAATTGGTTATGTTTCTTCATCCTAAAAACAGACGTACGCATCAATTCTTTTTCAAACTGACAAACATGTTAATCTATAAAGGTCTATTAGTCCTGCAAATTCCTATATTAAATTTTAAAGAGTAAAAATTTTAAAGATATTTGATCCATGTTTCATATCTGTACTGAAACCAAATGTCAGATGTGCTTAATATGCTTACAGATCTCATAGTAATTGGCTCTTTTCTCAGACTTGGAGCGTTTAGAGCATGTTTTTCAACTTGAGACAGATTTTTTTTATCTGGTGCTAAGGTGAAGTATCATGCAATAGCATTAATGTTATGATTTACTGGAGCCCATTAAATCTAATTCATCATCTTATATATTTCCATTGCAAATTGGGTGTCTATCTTCCTTTACAGCTCAGTTTCCTAGCATCTTAAAGTGCTGAGAAAGCTAAACTACTCACATGTTTTAAATACAGGAATTTAGCAAACTTTAAATATATATTTTTAATTAAATTACATTATTATTTGCCTTAATTGAGGAAAGAACTTTAAAAATGAGACTGGACAATAACTGCCCTTAAGCCCAATAATAAATTCTTTATGTCCATTCTTTACCTGGCATGATGAAATTTTCACTAGTTATTTGGTAGTCTATCATTTTTAGTTGTACTCCTTCAGGTTTGTCAGTGAGAAAATTTCAGTAAAGTAAATTAAGCAATCTCTCTAAAACTACAAAGCTGGTGAGAAGTGTTTTATCCAGTTTCACTTGCCATGTTTAAATTGGAGTTCAAACAAGATGCAAGATATGAAATCAATATATGATATTAGAGATTTTTAAATACACTTTTTGGTGCATTTATTTATAATAAAAGCATTTATGTGAACTGCAAGCCCCTTAATGCAAAGTCTGCAAAGGGGATGATTTAAGTCTCGTCAGCATTTGTCCTTATCCCAAAATATGTATTTGGAGGCAGTTAAGTATCCCCAGAAATTCATAAATGTGCATTCATAAATGGAAGAACATTACCTCTTGGCAGCCTGGGCATTAACATCTGTGGTTTAGAGCAAGTCAGAGAACCTTGTCACTGGGGCAAGTTCTGCAGTTGAACATTTCCATATGCTAATAACAGGAGTGATGGGAAGGCTTATATTGTTATGTGTGAAAAGTAAAATAAAAATAAACCAAAAATAACACTGGATTTATGCTTTTTCTTCCACAGGATGATAATACTTCTTTGCATGGTTCTAAGGTTAAAATATTTTTATTGAAGGGTTGTTTTCTCTTGTGAATCACAAAGAGAAGGTATGGGGGCTGTTAAGGAAAAACTGCAGGTCTATTAAATTTACATTCATACCAACGTTAGCATTAAGACTTTGGGACTCGTTTCTCATTTGCTACGATGCAAATGTATTCCATATTTTACAAACACTTCAAGGCTGTTTTTTTCTGCCAGAACTGTGAAAAGTGCCCAGAGGGTAAACAAGAATCAACAATTAGCCTGTAGCCAAAGCCTCCAGCCTCCAGTCTGGATTAGGACTGTTGAGAAAATGTCTGTAACAAGTCCTCAGGATCACAGGCTTTCCAATGTATTATTCAAAACCTGAATTACTGTCAAATCGATAGGGAGAGAATGGCTGTTTGAGTGTTAGACATGAAAGTGCCAGAGCCTGCACCTCCTTTTCAGTATTTTTAGGTAAGTTTCTAACTTTCTGAAAGAGTTCTAGCAGACTTTCTCAAAATCTGTTTTATTACTCCACTGTACTTTGGCCAATAGCTTGTGCAGGTGACCAATAAACCACTCAAGTCAGCACAGGTGGTTTCTGACAGCAGGATCTGACATTACCTGTAAGTGCTGTGACTGGAGGTAGTGCTGTTTGCTAATAAAAACCTGGGGAATCTTAAGGTTAATAATTGAGTCTAGGCCCACAATAAATATATTTTCCATACAAAATATATCCTTCATTGTTCTTGGATAGTGCTTTTACCACTTAAGCTCTCCTGAAACAGTAGAGTTCTTGAGTCCTGTTTTTCCATGTGTCACTTGTCTGCATCCATTCATGATTCTATGAAGTCAGGATGAGCATAAATATTTAACAGCATATGCTTTGCTTCCCTCTTTGGAAGAATTATAAAGAAAATAGGCAGACACTGCCTTGCCAACAATTTGCTCTTGGTTCTGTACCCAACCCAAACAGCCTTTCTTCAGGAACCACAGAGATTCAAAATCTCTTGTCCTAAAGAAGAGCTGGGTTGAGAAAAGATCTCTACTGTCTCCACATATGACCACTGAAGATGGTATTTCAGCACATGGGGTTAGTAATGCTTGGTCAGAGCAAGGATTAAAACATTTAGAAATCCTTCCCAATACAAGAAGAAACAAAAAGGTTTGGGGGGATTTATTATTTATTTATTTCTGGTTTTTTGCTTCCTTGTTTTGTGTGGAATTTTTGAGGGGGCTTTTTATGATTTTTATTGAGAAAGTAAAAGAATTAAAACACAAAATTGGGTTAAAACATGCCAGTCTTACTTCAGCAAGTGCCTTAAGAAAAGAAAATTATACCACAGCACAAAAAGCACACGTGCCTTTTTGTGGTCAACTTTCCTGAACAATAAAAGTTATAGACCTTGACCAAATAATTGCAGTGACATGATGTGTAAATTCTCTGAAAAGACCTCAATATTTTGGAAAAATAAGAGAAAATAGAAGACAACTCTGAGCCCTTCATATTTCTAAACAAACTCAGTTTCCATTTTTACCACATGAGAGAGGGAAGTCCTATCTAGTAAGCATCATGCCACAATTTAGAGACTGAGGTAGCAAATAAGTAAAAGGGACTGCATTCCTGTCATTTTCTGTTGCTATGATCCTTCTCCTCAAGACTGCATGAGATGTGATGCAGAATATACCAGATAGGGCCCTTGTGAGAATAAAGGAATTGAATATTGCAAAGTGGTGCAATGGGAGCCATATATAAATGCTAAGATAAATACAGATTTGATAAATTACTAGCAAAGGCACTGGAGGGAACAATACAAGATGATGCAGTCAGGCTTTTTCATCTCACTCTCACGACCCTTAGAGAAGACATGGCTTTCCAGAACTCTGCACCTGAGGCAAGATGTTTTAGTCATTTTATACATAATTACCCTTAGAGACCTCTCAGATTCTAGGATAATAAAACGTAGCTCTAGGTCTTCAAGTGTGGTGATATACGGATGTCCATTTCAGGATAGGAAAGGATGCAATAGGTCCACATTTCTTAGCTCTGATTGCCACAGCCAACGTGGGTGAAATTCCTGAGAAAGCATGGTTCCTGTAAAAAATTCAGCTTAGCAGCACGTCGTGCTCGGCACTGCGAGGGTTTGCTCCTAAGGCTTCCCACACGGTGGTAGGGCAGACAGGCAAGCGTTGGGATTTGCACTGAAGACAGCTCCTATGGAGCTGAGGATTTCTCCCAGCTATCTGTGCTGAGCAGACATTTACCTCAGCTTTATGTATACTAGCACCTAAAAGCTAATTTAAAATCAAAGATTTCAGGCATCTAGTGAAAGGAGGATAGTCATCTTTGCTCCTGACATCCCTGTTTCTCAGAGCTGTTAAGTGAAGTGATAATTTGCTACAGAGGAAGTACACTAGATAGAATACATTTTTACAGGAATATCTGTATTAAGGAATACCTCTACAAAAGCTATTTTGTCTTGCATCACTTTGCCTGACAGAAATATTACTTACACTAAAATCCTTAATGTGAGATGCCCTATAAAAAGTTGTTTAATTTAATAACATTCATTGTATTAGTTCCCCCTAAAGTAATCACTTTGTTGAGAACACACTCTGTGTTCCTTTATTTGATCTGGGAATAAAATTATCCTGTCTTTACTTTAGTATCTCCTTCTTATTCTTTCTAGAATAAATAAACATGAAGCTGTCACTTCAGAGCGGGCACTGCCTCTCCCTGTTATAAACCTTTTGATTTCTGTGTTGAGAGATTTTTTTCTGCACAATTATCTGTTTAGAATATGCTTGAAGCACTACGTTTGCTTGCTTTCCTGTTTCCCATGTAGATACACGAATAACCACAGAGTTCCTGCTGTCCCAGTAAATTATATGTCCTATCAAGTTTTCTGTCATTCTCATAGAACTGATCAAGCTATTTATCACAAAAAAAAAAAAAAAAAAAAAAAAAAAAAAAAAAAAAAAAAAAAAATTTAATACACCAGGCACTAATTTTAGTATAATTTTTATTATAGCAACCAGTTGGGAGATCTGAGCCTTTTTATGTCAGTAAAATATACAGCAAGCCCTCTTCTCCATAAAGGCTGGGTTAAAGGGCTTGATCTGTGCACTGTTCACCTATGTGGCCAACACAGCAGCTAAACCCAGATTGTTCCTCCTGTGCTGTGGTACAGACTGTCACAGTCACCAGGGGCTGCAACAGCTGCTGCCTAAATACTGGGGATCCTGGCCTAGAATGTGGTGGCTTCTTAGCAGTGCCAGGCAAAAGACCTCAAGCCAAAAAGCAAAGTACTCACAATCAAATCCAAAACCTGTGGAATAACTGGGTCTTTCCCAGCCAAGTGGGAGCATGGTGATAGCTCTTTGAATCCCAGGTCAATGTTATATCCACTATGACTCTTTAACTTTCAACAAGGCTCTAAAAATGGATTTAGTAGACTGTTTGTATTATACACATGTACTAAATATCAACAAAATTCTTATTAAAGAAAAAATAGAAATTCCTGGCTATATTTACTAGAAAAGAATGTATGAAATTGTGAGATGTAAATGTTTTATGCTGTTCATTCTTAAGAAACATTGAATTGCATGGTTTCTGAAAGTCCAAACTGGCAATCTGTTTGAGACATCACTAGCTTTCACGGGGTGTATTTAATCAAAATGTTGTTATTTCCAGGTTTCCTTCTACCTTAGAAGACAAAGCTCCTTGTTGCAATGTTTCCTGTTGGTGGCTGGATGCCTCCAGGGGCTAATGAGGAGATGTAAAACCACAGTGAAGCCAGTGACCATTTCAAATCTAGGCCTAGTAAGTATTGTTCATTTCATGTTTAATCTTGTATCTGATCAAAGTAGGTATTGTTCATTTAGTCTCTAGTCTGGTATCTGTCTGATAAAAGCATGTGAGGAATGAGTTGACAGCGTCACTGCAATTTGCCAGGCAGTTGTAAGAAATCATCTTCCAAAGTGATGTATTTATTTGGTAGCACCCATGAAGAAGCTAGCAGCACAACAGGAACAGAAATCCTGTCAGCATTAGTCAAAGGGCTGACACACTCAAAGAGAAAAAAATAAATACCTTGGGCTTATTCCTGGTTTTCTTAGTAAAGAACAGCACTTCTTTGTTCAAATAACATCTGAGAGCTTAGTTAAGCAGTAGAAAGGAGGTAGTTTTATGAAGCAAAGAGAAATGCACATCTAGACATCTTCAGAGCAGATAGAAATTCATGTATCACCCATATACAGAGCACATGAGGCTAATTTCAAGCCCTGGGAAAAGCAAAATACCAGAGCCTCCAACACCTCTGGACCTCATTCCCAGCCATTGAGGAACATGGTGCAATTGCAAGGTTAAAAGTAAGTGGGCCCTAAGATCAGGTTTCTCACTTGTCATAAAGACAACATCTAATTTTATTTACCTCTAGCTGATTTCCATCACTGTTGGGAGGATCACCAACAGGAAACAGTCAGGCCCTTTTCTCCCTGCTTGCCAGACTCATGTTTATCTCAGCTTGAATCCTTTTTTACCGTAATTCAGAGACCTGATGTCCTTTCTTAAAACCAGAAAAGGAGTGCTCACAACTCAGTGTTTCTTTGGTACATTGAGAAGTGTCCTGTTCTCCGCACTGCCAGGAGGGGTGGACCTCTGCTCTGAGATTTGGTGCCCGAGCCCCACGCTGTCACCAGAGCCTGACCAAAAGCAGCCCCCAGTGCCCCACAGGGCAGCTTTGCCCAGCTGCAAACCTCCCAGGGACTGAAAATGCAGCTCAAGATTGACAGCTCAATATTGACAGCTGTCTCAGGCTTGTTAGGCCCAAAGCATCCACATTCGGTGTGGCAAGGACTTTAATTTTCTTCCTTTTTTCCTAATTCTTTTTAAGTTAGACAAACTGTAAGGGGATGAATATAAACAAAGAGTGAGTAGTCTGTGTAGTATAAGAGCAAACATTATAGATTATGAGCTGAGGGACAGGGCTCAAAAGGCAGCAATTCAGCAGCCAGTCAGAATCATCAACTAAATTTTTCTTTACTTACTTTAGGGTTTTTAGTGCCCTCTGGAAGGACATCAACAAGATTTAGACACAAGCATATCACTACTGTAATGAACACTGACAAAAAAATTGAGCAACTGGAACTGGAAATGCATTTGCAATACTTCTCTGGGAATTACTACTATAATTACACCAGTTTAGAAAGCAATACCTTTGTAAGTGCTTTTACCCCATCATGTATCACACGAGGGATTATAGCATTTTAATGACCTTGGTGGCTAAATTGTACAATATCTATAATAGTATGAAATCTAGGAGAATTTTTGGCCCCATTGAGGCCATTGAAAATCTCCTACTGACTTTGTTGGAGCCAGCAAAATCCATCCTAATTTTTCAGGTGGCCAACTCCAGCCACAAAAGGGGCTTATATTTTCCCCACAGTCTTAAAATAAGAGTGAACTGATACTTTTCAAATAGTTATGCTACAAATGCCCTGAATTTTATTTCATGAAAGATGTTATGACATGGAACACACTGTTTCTTCATGAAACACACACCTTTTAATAGCAGTTACTGAGAGGGTGATACATACATCGCTATTTCTCCTGTCACCAAATGAAATGAAATTCATAGATCTGCTCTTAGCTAACGGGATGCACATTTATGGCTAAATAAGGCCTTGAAAATGAAAATCTTCTGCCCTTCTCAGGAGGTATATAGATCCAAATTAAATGAGCAAGTTACATTAAGCATCTGTAAACCTTGAAAAGGGTGTATTGGCTTGTTCATTGTTCCTATAGATAATAAACTCACCCATCAAACATCTAGAGAGCAAGCCAAGGAGAGCAAATGTCACCCTGCCCTAGCTTCCCTTATATGTTTTCAGTTTTCTGAAATTGAACATATCTTCTATGGATAGGACTATAAGAGATTGATAGATGCCTTAAGATTGGTTTGCACATGAGAAGGTAATAATTGATCCCTGGCCACTTCATGAACCAGCATTTAGTGTGTTGTGCAATTTCAGAAATAAATCAGAATAACTACCTGAAGAATAAAAGGAGGTAAAAAAGCTCACATTCCTTCAGCTTTAGAAAATATATGTTGTGTTAGGGAAGGTGTTAACTGACAACATGTTTTAACTGACATGGCAATAAATATGACCAAGCACCAGCATTTTCTCCAGTGTGCAAACTGCCTTTGCAAGAGCCTGGAGAGATTCCCGCTGGTCTCTGCAGGATTTGGCTTGAGCTCCTCTGCAAGAATTAGTTCATGCCAGTGGAAGTAAAAAGGCCCTTGGGGATGCTGCTGCTGCCACTGAGGTATTTATTTTTATAATAACTTCTTGGCTGGTACAGAGATAGGAAGTCACAACCACAGCTCTTGCGTGCACAGCTCCATACCATTCATCCTTATCAGTTAGAGCCCTTTGTGAAGATAGAAATGCTAAGAGCCATAAACCTGGGGACCTGGCTACCAACCCTCCTGCACCCTGATGGCTGCTGGCCACCCTTCTGGGAGCAGCTTCTTTCCCAGTGCCCTGCAGTGCCTGCTGGTGCCTCCCAGCCACCAGCAGCCAAAGACAACCCCTTGGACCACAGGGTAATGTGCAGTGAGGGCAACAGATCACAGGATTTTTCTGACTCATACAGAGCCAATAAAATGCATTTCTTAGGAAGGAGCCTCCCTTACTATTTACTATTTCCAGTGTCTGCTCACACCGTGCTTTATTCAGCAATATTTTCTCTAGCTTGGCCCCTTCCTAGCTAACAGAGCCCAGTTCTGTCTGAGAAGCTCTTCTTCTAGACTCCAAAATTGTCTCAAACAAATTACTCTGGTCTTACTTTCAAATCAGGTAGGAAACACTACCAGATTTCACTAGCACGCTCTTCCCTTGCCAGACTTCATAACTTGGAGAAAACTGAAACAATAATAAGACTGAAAGGAACAGTGATAATGACACAGCACTTTCACATCACATATGCTCTTTTATCAGTATTTACAGGCTTTTGAACACAGAGTGGAGCCCTGTAGAATTGGCTGGTTTTCACATTTTTAAGAGTTGTTTTCTCACTTATTTCCTGTTTTCTTACCAGCAGGCCCAGCCACATCCAGAACTTAGATAATAGTTGTGTCAGTATCTCTGCCAGCTTTGTTTAAACTCCCTTTTCTACACTTTAAACAAGGTTGGAGCTCCACTTATTCCTTTCTGATACATAACTTAAGTAAAACTTGACTTGAGGCCAAAAATATCTAAGAAAGGAGACAGAAAGCTTGGACAGAATAGGAAATAGGTAATTTTGCTGCTGTTGCAAGTGCTGGAATATAGACGGAGCATTTCTACTAACTTTCTCCAGCTGCCAGTTACTTGTTCAAAATGAAACACATATACTGCAGGGGGAAGAAGGCTGATGTGTTTTTAGGTTAAAAGAAATGTTGTCCAACATCTGTTTGCCACATGGTAGCCTTAACCAAAAATTTTCCCTCCTCCCAGCCGTGGCTTGCCTTGCTCTGCACCCATTGGTTGCTTTCTCCACTCCAGCAGTGGCTTTGAACCTACTGCATGATTCCAGAATCTGTAGGCTTCGCTTCGTTCTCACCCAGTACAAACTCCCTTTGGAATTCACCTGGTGAAGCAGTCAAAAAAAAAAAGGGACTGACAGCCTCAAAACACAGTTCAGAGCCTCAGAGTCCTCTGAGTTCTGGCAGGAACCAAACGCCTCTTCACTTGGTGACCTCCATAGGAAATCACGAGCCCCCTGAACATGCACTCAGCCACGTTAACCTTGGACAGCCGTAACCCCTCATGGTTAGTGAACAGAAAACATCAAAGGCCCCTGAATCCCAGAGTCCTAGCTCCCTCTCCTGGCAGAGCAGCGCACCGGGAGCAGGAGCGGGGTGTTCCCCGGCACAACCAGGGGAACCCCAGCCGCACCTCTGCCCAGGGGGGCACAGGGAACCGTGCCCTTGGTGACCAGAGGCTCCTCTCTGCAAGGAGCCCAGGGGTAATCACGCAGCTATAGCTCTACCGGCAGATTAGTACAGGATTAGCAAAGGCAAAATCTATTCTAGTGAGGAACATCTGCAAAATAGCTTTAGCTGCATAAAAAATATGTACTTGAGCACAGATAAAACTTCATTGCTCTGCATTATCTGCAGTCCTTAAGGTTGGGGGTAGTGCAGTTTACCCTCTAATACTCTGATACCAGACTGACTCATGCAACGGTGCCGTGTTCCTCTCCAACACCACAGACTGCTGTTTGCTGTTCCCTGTACGCACTGAGCCCACAGAGTGCCTCCCCAGACTGTGATTTTCTCCTTGAGAAACTCACATCTACTGGCTAGATGAGAACCTGTCACTGTGGCAGGTCGTGTACAGCACCAGGGATCTCAGTAGCAGCCTCCAATCCTTCAGAAACGTGGCATTTTTGCATGGAAGGGACAGGTATTGCCCGGCGATCCAGAGGAGCTCCAGTGACATCACTGCTTAGTGAAACACATCCTGGCACCATATCCTTGGTCACAAGGGTCGTGGCAGCAGCAGAGGTGGCAGTGTGACACCTGCCTCCATGGCCCAAGGCTTAAGCAAGCAAGGTCCTTCTCAGCCAGCAGCCCGTGCCTGCACAGCTTCAGGGAACGAGCCGGCTCCTAATATGCAAAAGACAGCAGGGGCTCACCCCAAGCACACTGAGAGTGACCCAGGCTGCAAGCCACGTGCAGGTACATGAACTTTGGTCATCTCAGCCACTGACCATTAGCACCCTGAGCTGGGCACACCAGCAGTTTATTTCTGTGGTGTTTTGATTCAGTCATCCAGCCACAATGAGTGGCTGAAGTCCACTGAAAGCCACCCTAGAAAGTGGGGCTGGGATGCTGGGGACAGGGCTTGTTAGCATAGACCTTCTCCACTCCTGCTATTTCTGTGGAGAAAAGTGGGAATGAGCTTTCCTGCACAAGTAAAACAACAGGTCTCTCTTAGGGCTCTTTCAGTCTTTGGCAATGAGGTTACAGCTCTTGTTTATGAGGAGCTGGAGGCAGCTCACAGATGTGCAAGCTGGTTTCTGCTGTGGTTATGTTTTCTCCTAGGTTTCACACCGGTGCAGTTTTCCCAAGACAATGGGTCTTTCACAGGTCAGTGTCTTACTTCAGGAGGCCCCTTCAATCTCCAGCACCAGCAACGGCTCCTGTTTAAATGGTAAAGCCTTATGTTCTTAGAGGTCCATAAAGCAAAGCTAAAGATGCACAGAAGCCAATCAGATGAGCCAAAGCTGTGTCTCATAACATATTTAATTATAAGGTAACCATCTCAGTTGTAGGAGACTTTCTGTATATTAATCAGAATTAAATTATTGTTTCTTTCTCAGGGAAAAAAAATCCTCACATAGAGGTTGTTTGGGCACTGGAACAGCTCCCCAGGGCAGTGCTCACAGCACCATCCTGACAGAGTTTGAGCAGTGTTTGGACAATGCTCTCAGGCACGTGGTGTGATTCTTGGGGATGATCCTGTCCAAGGCCAGGAAATAGACTTAGATGATCCCTGTGGATCTCTCCCAACTATGCTATGATACTATGAATTTTTATCTGGGGAGGGTGTTGTGTATGCCCAGAGGTACTTTTTTATTATTATTATTTTGCAGAGCTGTGCATCTGTGGGAGGAGCTATCATTCTGCCTCCCAAGTATCTGTTATGGAAGAGATCTTGAAATGGACTGTGTTATATAGAAAATATTCATTCCCTTGCTTTCAGTGGTAACTGATGTATTAGGAGAGAATTGCCCACCTTTAGTTTACAGACCAGTTTGGCCCCACAGTGTGCTAGGTAAAGACAGGCCAGCACATTCATGCTGGTGCCAGGAATCTTGCTACTGATTGTGCTCACCCAACCATGCTGTATCAGCATGTCCAAGACTAGTTACAGATAATAAGGCTCTATCTGAGGGAAAAAATGAGACCAGAGTGAGTTTTATGGCAATTCTAAGCACAGAATAAGCAATATGAACAGATGAGCCTCAAAGAATGGTAAGGCGCTCTTTACGTACAAATATTTCAGAGGGGAAAAGAAGAAAATAATAGAATGAGCTATAACAAACACTTTTTCTAAGCAGAGGTTTTCTGCATTTCACATGACAGTCAGTTGAATGAGGGAAGAAAAAAATAAGGAAGAGCAGAAACTGCTTGCAACACAGAAAAAACCTCGAGTGCCAAGAACATGCTCCAGATTTTTTTAGAGATGCATGGTTCTTATCTCAGTCCTGATTCATCATAGCTTAGTCCCAGAATTATTCAAAATTCAAGGACCTTGCTCCTGCAGGGTTAATGGGCTACATTCAGCACTGAAACCCATGATACAAATAGCTGCTTAATTATTCAATCCAGACTGGATTTAGTGGTAATAGAAATAAAAATAACAGTGGCAAAACTTACATTGTTTTACATTTTGTAGGTTAAATGATTTTTTCTTTTAACTGTATAATTCAGGATTGTGCACAGGCAGGAGGAGGCCCATATAAAGGAGGGGTTGTGCTGTTTGTGACACAAAAGATTAGCATGCCCATGACTGAAGAGGAGGAAAAGGAAAACACTGCCATAAAAGTGACAGCAGAGGTGAAGAATTGTGGTGATTGTGTAGTGCACCACTGAAAAGATGCAGAAGAAAACATAGCAAACAAAAAGTCTTATCCTATCTACCCTGCTATTCCAAAGCACAGCTTAATTTGAAGGAAAGATTCTGCTGTTCTCATTGGCTCGCAACATTTGTTCATAAACACAGCCAAAAAATGCTGAAGTGATACAATTACCATAATTATTATCTTTGTCCAGGAAATGCAGTGGTGGTTTTCCACATGGAATTCCATTCAGCAGCCCTTGTGGCTGTACCAGTCAGGAGCTAAAGGCACTGACCACAACTGCTCTGGGAGCAAACACAGGAAATTTTGCACCTCAAATGCACCAGCCACATGGGATGTCAAAGCAAGTCACAGGCACAGGAGCACCTAGAGGCATTGGTCAGTCCTGTTACAAGGAATTGTGTGCAGTAACCAAAGATGCAGTGCCAAACCAAACCTGGCAGACATATGGCACTCCAAGAGCAGGCAAAACCCATTTAGAATCAATGGGTCTAAATTGGGGGTTCTGCAAAAGGTCACACTTAGCATTTACTTAATTGAACCCTAGTTTGAAAGCATGCTGTGCAGCAGGATGAAAATAGGTATCCCAGAGAAATAAACAGGAGCACCCAAATCATCACTAAATGCAATTCTGCTGTGTGGAGGGGTTATCAAATTAAGGGGTTGATTCCCAACCCCCATCAGATTCCTGTCTTTCTGCAGCTTCCCAGAGGATGAGGTACAGGTAGGGCTTTCCTGTTAAGCCCTGGTTAAACAGGTATCTATTTGAGTTTGGATAGGGCTCAGAGTAAAGCAGGCTAAATTACTTGCAGTCCTGGGCACAGCTCTCTTATCTTCTCACTGTGATTTCTAACTGATCTGATGCAAGTGGGGTGGGAGTGTGTGTGTTAAGCCAAAACATTTCTTAGTTTAAAAAAAAATATATCTTTCTCATGTAAAGTACCCAAGCCAGAGAGATTTAAAAGGCTACATTTGGGTTCAGATTCTGAGTCACATCCAAATTTGTATCTTCCTCCTGTTCCCCTCCCCCTGCTAATTTTTCATCATGTCATTGAAAAAGGAGGGAGCAAAAGGAAAGAAAAAGTAACAGCAAAAATGCTAAAATATCCATATACCTGTCTTTGCCTCTCTAAACATTTTAAAAAGTTAAAGTTTTAAAAAATATTTTTAAAAATTGGGCTGTATACCTTGCATTTTTCACTAATGTATTTCATACTGCACAGTTGCCAGATGAAAGTTGTTTTGGGATAAATTTGGAATAAAAAGACAGTGGTGTGTTCTTCATAGAATTAATATAAGAGCTTCATTGTCAAACATATTGGAGGCAAGCTAAAAATGATCATTTTGTGTTTGGCAAAAAAATAAAGGATTTCTGCCTGCATGCTGCTAGAAGTAAGGGATTGTTCTAAAAGTGACAGTGGAGTAAAGGGAATTACGTTATTTTGTCACAGAAGGAAAAGGATTACTGTGCAAATGATGCTCAAGAAAAAGGATTAGACAATGTATGACATGGAAAAGAGAGGTCATTGTACCTGCATCATGGAAGGGGAAGGGCAGTGTGTGTGGTATTTCTCAAGAAATAAGAATATTGTGCCCAGAGTACACCACAGCTGAGACTGGGTGCCACATGCCAGCACTGCTGGTCTGTTGGGTGTCCAGGAACTTTCCTTCTGACTTAGGAATCCCAGCCTCCTAGCTCTAAGATAGGTGTTTCTCTTCTGCATATGAATAGAGGAGCAGTGTAAGCCGGGGCAGATTGCTAGTTGTTGCTGTTTCCTTAGGAAAAAAGAATTAAATATCAAGCTGCATATGAAAAGCATGCATGAAACCAAAGGTTTTCACTTTCTTCGTGGCACTGAGGAGTGTTTCAGTCACTGTCTCTGTGAAAGCAGATATTTACCTTTCCACTACACAGCAGCCTTCAAACCCCAACTTTTGGTTGTGCTTTTCTAAGACGTGGTAGATAATGGAACGTGTTTGGGGTGAGGGCTGTGGTGCATTGCTCTCGTTTTCTTTTATGAGAAAGGAGAAGTAACATGTGAAAATAGGAATTATTTCTACCTTTATTATGCCAATTTCTGGTTCAGGACTTTCCAGTTATTTTGGGATTTGTTTGTTTTCCCACGATGGTCCTGACATCCAGTTACTCCTAATATGTCACTCTCAAGAGCCCTGCAACACTTTGTACCAGGAACTGCATTTCAGAAAAGGTGAAGCCGGGGTCAAACGCATTCCTGCTAATTGTACCGACTGCATGAAAGTTATTCTATGATTGAATTTGCCCTCTGAAGTTAAAGGGGGAAGCTGCTAATTGCTTTTAAGGAGGACCCAGAAAAATGACTGTGGGCTGGCCAAGAGCTGGCTGCCCAGGCTGGCGCATGCTCCCTGACACACACAAGATAAGCACTGCTAATCCTCTGGGGGAGTGTGGGGTGTGAGAAGGATGTGCAGCTCCAACTATGCCAGGGCTTAGAGGGAGATGAACAAAAACACTGATAGAAAATGGGTTTCTGTATATCCGTGTATTTTGTACTGTTGGTACTCACTGCCTAGAAGAAACCTACTACATTGACCTGCTCTCTTCAAAGCTGTCACCAGCGCAGTGGATGGCCACTGGCTCTTTTCTGCAGTGTTTCTACAATATTCTGACTGTCCTCAGGCTCCACAAAACCTACATCTACTCTTACCATCATGTGACCAGGCAGCATATAAGTTTCATCTTGACCTAACTTTTTCTTGTAGTTTTCCTGCCTATCACATCTGCAGTGTCTCTTTGAGTTGAAAAACTCATGGTTAGGGCAAGGAGAGAAAAACAAGGTCTAGTTTGTACAGAATATCACAGAGCAGTCCTAGCTTATTGATGTGCAATATCACAAGGACAACCAGATTCTGCTTCTCTGTTAAAATTTATGATTCGGTATATCAAAATAACTCTCTAATCATCCTGTTTTAATTATTTCCTTTTTCCTACTTTCCTCAGAAACCCTAACTCCCCAAACCTTTCCTACTCAGAAGTCCAAGTTCTGAAAACTTCTGCAGTGCTATTTTGTTTTGTGAATGTTTTCCAAGTCATCCTGCCCCTTATTGCTGAGAAGTGTAGCCCTGCAGAGGAAAGGTGGCTGCCTGGGGCTTGGCAAGGTTTGCAGCTTCCTACACCAGGAAGCGTATGGGGAAGAGATCTAAGGTGATGTATTGGCTGAACTTCCCTGAGCTTGGGCTGAAATTCATGAATGAGGGAACCAGACAGAAATTTGAAACATCCTGAGATGGCTTAAATTGCAGAGCTCTTACTAGTGGCTGCCTTAGGAGAGGGAGAAAGCTGTAGCCAACCTTGCTTTAAAAATTACTCTGTCCTTGCAGAAAGAACACCAGGGGTTGTAAACAAGACTTCAGCTGACAAAAGTTTCTCTGAGTTCTTTGGGAGGATGTAGCAAAGCTGTGAGACACACTTTGCATTGAGCTCCAGCTGCCATTTCCCTTTGCCTGCTGGCTGTTACCATTGGGTGCAGGCTCCCATTTGAAGTTCTTGCCTTTGAGAGGGAGCACCTCCCAGAGCTCAGGTAGAATGCTGCAAGTACACACCTTCCAATATGCCTTTGGTCTTTGAGATCATGAAGGATGGGGAAGAAATTGCTCTGACAATTGAAATTTAGAAGGTCTGGTTCACTCCTCAGTAAAGCTGATGGAAAACTTTCTCTTGTCCTCAAAAAGAAAGGACCAGCAGATTAATTCTGTTTTATGCAAAAAAAAAGGTAGAGTAACACCAGCTAAGAATAAAAAGCTGAGTGATACATGTCCAATTTGAAATATGTAATGGGTAAAGGTTACCTGAAAGTGACTTAAATAAGGCTGGCTTCTAAAATTATTGCATGTAAGGGGTCTGCAAAATGTGCATAAAGCCATTTGCAGCCATTCCCCTGTGCCAGTATATAATCTGGACTCAAGCTTCAGCACACATCTCCCAGGAGGCAAGCAGTGGCTGTGGAGAAAGTTTTATGGTGGAATCAGGAGAAACTCGGACTTGTCACCTCAAGTTTTGCTAGTTTGTAGCAGTCAGTGCTGACTTGGACTTGGTACACATAAGGAAGATGAACATAAACCTCTCAAATGAAAAATGGAATCACCAGCAGCATGGGAACAGCATCAATGCTGCCATACAAGCAGAGTGACAAACTATCTGGTGGTGCTGGGGAAGTGTGGTTGGCACTGGCCCTGAGGGAGCTGTTGTTTGAGGATAGAAATCACTTCGCTTATCGTTAGGCCCACCATTTACCAACACTCCTTCCCAGAGTAGAAACAGTAAAGATAAGCAGCAGTATGGCTGCTTTTCTGTCATGTAAATGCCTAACGAGGCATGTTTGCATGCAAAGAAATGGAGCATGGCCCAAATAAAGGTGATTGGGTGGCATGGATTTCTTCCATGATTTTGCTCTTTCCATAGGCTGGTATTGTGCAGCCCAAGGTTCAGTTCAGACTCACTGTTCAGAAAGACATTTGAAAGCAAGGGAGAAGGAAATCCTTCTCTTGTTAACCGACCTGTATTTCTTCAGAAAGCGAGGCTTTCTGTTTTCTCTGTTGAAGATGTTGCAATTGCTAACCCAAACAGCTCCCTGCCCTACATTTAGAGATTAGTGACTTCATCAGCACAAGAAGAACAAACAGGAGTGCTGAACTTAGAGCTTGGCATGTTCAAAGCCTCCCAGACTGAGATGAGAAAGCAAGGGAACACTCACAGCAGTGACTATATTCCAGTCTCTTTAACATATGAAGGGATCCACAAGCTTGTGATACAGGCTTGGGAACCAATCAGGCAAGCCCATCCCTGGTGTAAACCTGGTGTCCCTCCAATTCAAACAATGGAAAAGGGGCAAACAAGAAAAATCCTGGGTAGAAAATGTGATTAGATGAAACAAACAGTGAAGACTCTCCTGTAACTGCAGTCCATCATGCAATTAGTTTCCTAACAGCTTCACCATTCAGCCTCTTCCCTGGCACAGTGCCACAGCAGCCAAATAAATCAGCTTTACATACACGACTGTCAGACAGAACTGCAGCTCCAGCCCTTTAAAGCAAAGCTGGAAGGCTCAACAGAAAGGAGGAGAGGCTTGAAAATGAAGGGAAAACAGTTCAATGAGGAAAGGAGGATGCAGTCAAACAGCACTGGACAAATACCTGGAGGCATCCAGGAGCTCCTGCAGAACAGTAGGGCTCGCAAAAGCAGCTTGTACGCAAAGGCCCTGGTATCTCTGGCCCTGTCGTTGAGATTAGATGTGATCATTGGGAATAATGGTGAAGTGGAATGCATATTTAATTAGAGAAATCAATGAACCCAAATGATTGGGAGGGGGCAATCATTAAGATCCAGCTCCTGCTGCCCCTACTCAGCAATATTTCAGACTGCCAGCACTGCAAGCGGGTTTGGTGCATAGCACAGCAGCAGCAAAGCAGAGTGGATTTTGTGGCTACTGTTTTGCACATGGAAGTGCTGTGAAGGGAATAGGGAGCAGGATGCTCTGTTCATGTGAAAGCTGCCATCTTCAGAAATGAAAGCAATCAGTAGGGAAGAAAGCAATCACTCAGCACTGGGGCAAACCTGAAACTGTTGGGCTGGAGGGTTAGTCACAAATGGGCACAGTCACACCACACAGACACATCGGGAAGGATAATTTTATTTTCACAGCAGTGTTCCTTTGTAAAGCTGGCTGAAAATTATTTGACAGAATCCTTTTTGACTGTAAACATTATTTTGTCAAAAAGACTTACCAGTGTATATGTCAATTACAGAGGAAAAAAAATCATACCAGAGATTTTTCTGAAATGTTTTGGGGTTTATTTCAGAATTGTCATTTCAGTGTTTATTTTCTCTCATAGTATTTAAGAAAGGGTAGGGCAGAAAAGTGAAAGTAAAACTCAGCACCTAACTTCTGACTGAGTGCCAATGTTTCATTGGCCATTTTCACTTCGTTTTCTTTTGGTTTTATTATATACTGAAATTTTAAAAAATCATTTCTGGCCAACTGTGTTGCTTAGTGCTCATTTAACTCTAGGAAAACATTTCCTGGCTTCATACAAGCAGAATTAAAAGGGGGCCCAGATTATTTTAGGGGCTTAGAGACAAGGAAGTAGAATTGGCATTTTCTGTAATACACACAAGATCTGACTGAAAAGCTGTGAAGTTTTGCAGTAAGTAACCTTGTAAATCTATTTGGTTTGTGGCTGGGAGGGGGAAAGAGATGGAAATCAACCAATAAAATGCTTCACAAAAATATTAGGCTGATCTGAACCAAGAAAAGAAATTATTTTAAGTCCTTGGGAAAGCTTGGCTATGTAACATGCCTTATAACTCCCTTGGAAAACTGTGGAAAGGAAGGGATTTTCTTGCAACAACATTTTGGGATTAACTGAGCTATTTTGCCCAAGGCATGATTTAAGGTACTTTCTTATTAGGCACAATTCATGTCAGTATTTGCATAAGAAACCCCAATCTGCAAGTATTTCTAGTGTGAGACCACTGAAGTCAGTGAATTTACACTAGGGATGACTTTGCTCTCATCCTGTTTTCTTCACTTTATATATTTGCCTTGGAAAACAGAAATATCCCGACTTAGTTATTTATCAGATGCAGAAAATTGGCACACCTTTGGAAAAGCAAGAGATCCTGGCTCAAGGTGATTCCTGTCACACTAAAGCAGTGCAGCACTCGTGATCATTTTGATTGATACTTTTAGATTAAGTCATCTGACCTGCTGCAAACCAGCTGAATTAAAAATAAAAAGTAGCATTTGCATATTAATAACTAACTTCTCCACTTGAATCCATGCAGGGAACTACTGCAGACTCAAAATCCAGATCCTGAAGTACTTCCAGTAATACAAAGACTTTGTACCCTGTGTTTGCCTTCTGTGGGACTGGTCTGCGATTTTCTGAAGACGAGACACTCACCCTATCTTGTGGTAATTTTTATCTTTTTTTCTTTATCTGAAGCAAAGGATTAATTATTTTAGCAAGTGAAAAAGAAAATACATTCACAAACAAATAAATCTAAAGACTTATAAAGATGTTTCAGAATTGCTAAAACACTGTTAAACTACTCAGTCATCAGATCTGAAGGTATTTTAGGGTATGTTTAATTTAGTGGAAGATGTACCTAACCTTTAAAATTGAGCCAGTGTTCCATGTAACACTGATCTTTTTCAAATTATAGCTGATAAAAATATAGTTGTAAATTATTTTAAGTACTTGGCTGTATGTTTTTACTTTTAATTATAAATTTACACGTTCTGACATGTTCTAACCACTGGTACTCTTGGAGCTCTTCACAACAGTCCTGACACAGACTCTGTTAAGCCTCTTGGTTTGAACTGCACTGTGTTTTTTGTTACATTTTTTGTCTATAGGTCTATACCTAGAAGGTAAAGATATACATCACAAGAACCAGACTGAGATTTCAAACTCATTTGCAACAGGATAAGTCAGGGGCCAAGGATGTTACTCTGGATTTATACTCCTCAGTGTAGCCAACAAAAAATGTGAATTAATGCCAGTTAGAACGATGTTTGATTATTTTTTCACGTACCTTCAGTGAAGTGAATATTAAATATTTTGACCCGAATACCCATTTTCTATGGAAAAATGGAATTTTATATAGTTACAAAGTATTCCATCTACTTGAAAGCTGGTTTTTTTTAGGAAAACTGTCCTGATAGAAATTTTCTGACCTTTTTTATGCCAAACTCACATTTCATATAAATGAGATGCTCCTCAGCAGATGTGTGTGAAAGACCAAGCCATGAGCACACACGTACACATCCCTACCTGGTTACACTTGTGGTTCTTGGAGTAGAAAACAGGAAGGATGGGGCAGTGTCTGAGGTTCTGTGAGAGCAGTTGGGGTTTAATTCAGAAGAACACCTAGATTTTTGTTTCCAGAAATAAGAAAGCCAGACCAAATTTCACTTCAGATTGAATAAAACAGTGCTATTTTTATTCTTATGGAAATCTTCCTGAACATCCCTTACGCTCACTGTTATGGAATCTGGTTTCTTTTGAAATAGAAAAGGAACGTTTTGAACTGCATGCTGGAGCTATGCTCCAAGTTTGAACTGAATTTTGTAGGTCTGAAATCACAATTCACAGTGAATAAGCTGATTGCATGAGGAAAATCTGAATCTGGGGAAGACTCAGAAACCTTGGCTGAGGATCAGTTTCACTCTTTTATGGAGGATAAGTCACGTAGGGCAACCTTTACAAGTATCTGGCTTCCAGAAAAGCAGTATTTCGAATATCTCAGCCCTGGTGTTCCTGTATGAATTCTATCATTACATCTTTGGATAAATACATGAACAACCAGCTGAAATTAAGGTATCAATACAAATCTAAAGAGCAAAGGCCCACCTGACACAGCGCTTGCTTTACTGGAAGCAGTGCAGGCAACCCCTGATAGTATTTCCACGTAGAAACACTCACCCTTTCTCTCCCCAACACGTAGCATTTCCTACAGAATACTAAGCCCGCTTATTTTCCCACGTCAGGTGCAATTCCCACCTATTTTCCAGACGCCAGGAGCAGCAGGGCGCGGCCCTGGACCCCTGTGTGCCCTGCGGCCTTGCTCCGGGCAGAGCTGCCGTGGGCATGGACGGGCTCTGAACCCGCCCTGCCTCCAAACGCTCCCAGCGCCCTGGAAATGGCCAGAGCTGCTGAATTTCAGCCATTGATCCTCTGCCCTGCCCCGTCCCTCTCTTTGTCCCCATCCATTCTGGCATTGCCTGAGGTTCATTTGGCTGGCTGGAGGCGCTGCCTGGCTGGGACAGGCTTTGATGGCAGCTCCGGCTGCTGCGGGAAGAGGGAACGCAGTGAGGGGTGCAGGCTGCTTTGGGTTTACAGTGCCAGCCTTCTGTGAATGAAACTCGTTAAAAAAAAAAAAAAAAAACGTAAAATCAAGCAGCTGTAGCTGCTGTCAGAGCCATTCCATAGTAGCTGAGTGCATCTGCTTTTTCTCACCTCCAAAACGAATCAATATGGCTTTAAATTATTTCCCTGATGCCTGGATTTCTTGCCTTATGCTGCTGTTAGCCTAGACATGCAACTGCTTGGTCATTCCTGCCTTGTCTTTTTAGTCTCTTTCTCTCCTGATTCCTTCTTGCTGCTTTCTCTAAAAAATACATACAAAATACTCAGCAGAGCAGCTTGGTTTTGCTCATATGTCATTTTCTCACACACAGTTTGCCATGCTTTGCAGCCACACACACACTCACCCCCAGTGGCTTAATACCTGTCTGCCTGGCTCTCTGCATCCCTCTCCCCCTACACACACACACACACACACACACACACACTGCCTGGCTGATTGCTGCCTAAGCAACATCTGCTTATCGGGAGTTTTTCTCCTGATGCAGTGGTTACTGAGGAGCTGCTCAGGTTTTCTTGCGACTCTGTCAAAGATATTCATGCTTTAAAAAAAAATTTTAATAAATAATCTCTTGAGTTGTGGGGTTTTTTCCTCTCCCATACAGCTTCACACATCCCTCACTTTGGGCAGGCAAATTTGAGTGTAAACCTATCCTTATTGCTAAAAATAAAAAAACCTCCACACAGATTAAACCCATGCTTGGGGCTGCCCCATTTTCCTAGATCCTGCCTAATCTTGGATTTGGATCATTCAGAACATGAGGTATCACTGATGATATAAAAAGCCTTCAGAAATGCTTATGCTTCATCTGGGCATATTGACATACAAGTGATCTGCTCAGAGAAACCTGCAGTCCATCAGTGCAGCTGGCTGAGGCAGGAGCCCCCCCAATCCCCTTATCACTCCAGTGGTGCACATAAACACATTAGCTGCTTATTTCAGGCAGAACCCTCAGCTTACAAATCCAAACTGCTTTTGCCAGCATCGTCCCTTTTTTTGTATTTATTTATCTTTACTGTGTGTATTGCTCTCTCACGAATTTTGCATTCTGAGGTGCTTTTATATGCCCAGCCACCCGCTTGAAGCATGTAGGAGATCATTACTGGCTTCTGATTAGCACAGCGCATTTGAGTGGCGTGCTGGAGGCAAAAATTTAAAGTGTATCAAAATGCAAATATGTCCCCATTGACCTCTGGAAAAACGTGTTACATTACAAAGTACTTTCAAAGAAAGCCAGAAAGGAAGAGGAGAGAGAGTATGAATTCGCAAATGTTTGTGATACTAAAAAAAAGTTAATCAGGCGTTGTTAGTTAGAAGCTTGAATTCTGTGTAGCACAAACAGCTTTCTTTTCTTTAAAAAGAAGGAGGAGACAGACCAGATGATGATACTTCTGCCCATTTTGTGTCTCACTCCACTTCCTTTGCTAAAGAACCACCAAAGTGAATGGGGTTGATTGTGGTGCATATTTTTTCAATCTGCCAAGACTCAAATATGTAGTCTAATATGTGGCAATGGCCCAAAAGAAGAGACACAGAAATTATTCATGATCCTTCTTTCAGTGTGAAAGACTTCTTCTATAACCTCATATTAATAACTCTGCATTTAAGAAGTAAATTATTTTCTCCAAGAAAAGTGAAAAAAGAAGCAGCCAAATTTGCCTGAGGCAAGTAAGGGTGGTATTAAGGCGAATGACATCCCTGCAGTGAGGTATGCCAGAGAGCTGCACTGGGGAAAAAAATGCAACATTACTCAAGTTATTTGAGCTGGTTTCTCTTTTACCTCACTAGTAATTGTGAATATACCCTTTCACTACAGAAGACTGCAGAAAAACATTTAGTTAGACTAGGAAAAATAACACATTCCTATGTTCCAAAAGGAAAGCTTTACTCTCCACAAAGCTTTACTGCAAATAGTTGTTTGCTTGGAGGCACCACTTCTCTCTTATTCCCTGACACAGAACCAAAAATTTGTCATCCCAAAGCAAGTAAAATGTTTTCAGGTAACCTACCCCATCCAAGCAGGAGTTTGTAAGAGAGTTCAGAATTCACTAAGTGTTGAAATTAGCACTGCTGGTGTAATGAGGGCAGGGGTCAGAGCACCCTTTGGCCACCTCACTGCCTTCTGCACCATTGCTATTTGGTATTTGGGGAGCCATGCAGAGGTGCACAGCTGCTTCTGACTGCACTCAGTAGCACATCTTTTTATCCTTCAAGCCTTCTAAATGTCTAATGTGACAAACACAGCAGAAAAGCAGAAGGAAAGGAAACAGCCTTAGCTGTGATGACCACTAGCTTCCAAAGAGCACGTGGAAGAAGCAGCAGGAATGACCCCAGCACTCACAATGGTTGTTTGCCATTGCTTAGCTGGTTTCTGTGTCTGGCTATTGCCTCATTGCACTTGATCCTAAATGAAAGCTATCTAATGCTAATGACCACGGTGCCCACCCTAATCATGCATTTGAAATATTAATAAAAATAATTTATGTCAGGTGACTGCTTTTTAACTAGCTGCTTTCAGGACTTTAGACCAGTATTATAAAAGATGTGCATTTATAAATTATTGGCCTTGAGCATATAAGCACTGCATACTATGGGGAGCACTTTTGTAGCGCTTTAAATTAATTTATTGTTATTCATTCCAGCTGTCTGTGATGTAAACCTTTGGCTATAAATTTGTACCATCATCCAACATACCATTAAACTAAAGTGGTGCCCGTGCTGGAACATATAATAAAACATATGAATAAGATTTCTGTGGGGACACTTCTTAAAAACTCTCTTCTAGTTAATGACGCAAGAAAACTATGAGATAACATAGTCACCCTGTAACTGCATTCATTGCAATATATCTGGTGGGGGGAGACTTTTAGATTTGTACTTCTGTCGAATACTGACTGAATGTTTTTCCATTACCAGATTGTTTCAATTCATATCCTATCTCCAGCAAAAGGCTCTGTCTGAAGCTATCATGAAGTCACTAGCTGAGAGTGCCAGAGGATTTCTGTTGGACCTGAACTTCTCAGTAGTGGAAATAGCTCCTGACCACTGAATCACAGCAGCACAAGAGCAGAGCAGTTTTACTGTCTTATCTCCTCTGCAGGCAAACATTCTTTCTCCTACAGATCACCATAAGGGTAACAAAGCCTTATCAGCATGACTAACACCATAATGTCTTGATCTACTGAATGGTGTAGATATATTTTGTATCAGCCTATTGGAATATATAATTTCCTAACATTTAAAGCAAGTTTTGATCACACAGTGCTCTACCAAGCGGAGTTAGAACCACCCATGGCTTTGCTCTTGCCTTATAAGTCTCATTTTGCCCATGTACTTGCTAATACTTTTTGTCACTTTTGTGACAGATGACTTCTACTGAGCCTGTTTGGAGGAAGTCCTGCCCATCTCAGTTTTTCACTTATACCAGTAAGAGTTTTGTTGCTATTTTCTCTGATTTAGCCTCCTGATATCAAATACAGCTATATGAGAAACAGAGACAAAAATTTGAACTTCAGATTCTTGGCTGAAGTAACATAGCACAACTTCCTTAATTTGTACCATCTGCTCATATAGGCTGTGCTTGTCAGGTCTAAAGCTTTCTGAGTCATTCATCCAGTAGCAGGACTTCTGGAAAATTGACTGAGAGTGGAAAATGGTACTCATGAAGAATAAATTTTGTATTATAACTAATCTCATAAACTATTAATTTGATGGAATAAAGGTTTCTGTTCTTTTATTTCTTAATATATCTGAAATATCAAGGTTGGAAATCTGAGGCTTTGCTTTGGAACCATCTATACTCAACAAGCAGGATGTCTGAAGTACTTGGGAATATGTTTAGACCAAAAACTGCCCTTTATAGGCAAAAATCAATTTGACAACAGGAAGAGTAGATAGCGAGATACTACCTTGAATGAGAATTTTATTTTTATACAATATCTAGTTCAATTGTCCAAAATTATTGAAACATGCTTAATAGAAACTTCACAAAGGAGCCTCTAATGCACCCCAGAACTGACTTTTGCTCCAGGTAGTTGGAACACACTGGTGGTCTCACAAGAAGATTGGTACCTCTTAGATGACATGTACCCAAGGCTAAATGACACATGGAAACTATTTTTGAGTCTGAGTTGCATGCCATGGCAAGACCCTCATGTGAAGGTCTGCACAAGAGGGAAAGATAGCAGTGAGATGGAGTATCCAGAAATAACACGAGCTTCAGTTACATTTTGGGAAAGTAGGTGAGAGATCAGATTTACCTATCCATATAACACATCCTGTCCCTCTGAGAAAAACATAAAGCACTGTCAATTTGCACTTTTATACCACTTCCAAAGAAAAGAAAACAGTTACTGAAATTGTCTGCCTGCTTACAAGTCTTTCTGCTTTTGCCTAGAGGTAGGACCTTCACCAGAGAACTAGGAACCAGAGAGCTAATAATTTAATTTCAGCTTCCCTGAAACTGGAGATTCCAACAAGAGATACACACCAGGTGCCTGAGAGGCCAAAGGATGCTGATTCCTGGGCTGGAGGCTGGGCTTCAGCTGTTCTCTCAGCTAAGTCTGAAGGCCTCAGTGGTTCCAGCAGTCAGGGTGGTTACAGGCTCTCCTTTCCTGCAGAGATTCTCTACTCATATTGAGTTTCCATGCCCTGCCACTTCCAGCTTTAGGGTTAGTCCTCATCAGCAGTTTTTACATTCTGTCTGAGGGTACACACACACCAGTTCCTGGGTTTCCGTGATGTGTTGATGTAGAGCCATTTCGCTGAGATATAAAGTTATTTACTTCATCAAAATTTTATTTTAATTTAGTACGAAAGAAGAAAACTTGGTTGTGTGAGAAAAGCTATAGAGAGCTTTCTTTTTTATTAATGGATTTATCACTGTCAGTAGATGTGTTTTAACTTATTTAAGAAGAGCTTCCTGTCTTGTAGCACATAGCTTATAATTAGTCTGTAATGTAGATGGTCTCAAAAGAAGGGATTGAGCTGGTTTAAGTTACAGTAGCTAACACAATAGTATTCATCTCCCAGCTGCTAATTAATCTGTTCAGCTATCTGTACCTCCCTTTCCTTACTCATTACTTAGAGAGAAGGTCCTTTTTTTTCCCTTCTTAGTTAAACTGTAATCTCTCAGAAATTAGCTGTATTGACTTCATTCTACTGAAGTTTGTTCAGGTCCTCTAAAGGTGCCTTGTGGAGGAGGAGAAGATGCATTTATCTTCAGTTTCCTCATTTCAGCTGATGCTGGAATAGCTGCTATATGTGGTGGTTCATTTTCCTTTGTTTGACCAAGCTCCTTAGTCCTTTACAGTGTCCAGCAGCTGCAGCCAGGCCTGAGGGTCTCTCCATGTGCTGAAGTGCCCAGGAGCCCCCTACACCTACAGAGGGCATCCTGGATATGACAGAAGAAAATGCGTGGATGCCAAGAACTGAAAGCATCAGAAAAGTGCACGGCTGCACCCCTGCAGTTCGGTGAGCTGCCTCAAAACAGCTTCCACATGAGGGGTACACTCCACCTTCCATCCACAGCCCCCCCAGACTGCTGTGGGGACAGCAGGGGAGGGCTGGGAGCCTGCTCCTGCCCCAGCTGGGCTCAGGGATACTGGACCTTGTTTGCTGCGAGGGCTCCTGCTCCGATCCCAGTCCTCGCAGCCACTGCCGTCCCTGCCACATCAGCCTCACAGGCATATGCTCGCCTTTGTGCTGTGTCAAAATATGCTTTAAAGCCCATTTCAGCAGCAAGCTCCCTTCGTTTCCTTGCCAGGAAATGTTAATTACTGTGGTGCAGTCTTCGGTTTTCTGTGGCACAATAACAATTAATTTACACCATCGGAGAAACACTTACACTTTTTTTTTATTAAAAGTCAATAAAACCAAATCAATACAGCATAAAGTATACAATATAAAAATGAAAAGCTCTTGTTTTTATACTTGAGCATGCTTAATAAAATTCCACTGTTGTTTCAAGCATCTTGTCTATTCTAATCTAATGAGAAGCTGTCAAGTTTCTTTTTAGCATTTTGGAAATGACTAAAAATGGCTGTCCCAGTGCTTGGCAAAAGAATGCAATAATTAACCCCCGAGTTGTAAGTCAATATGATGATGCAACTGCTGCTGCATTCATCTCTCTGCATTGCATCACCTATGCACCTGGCAGTCCATGGAATCCATTTTGAATCGGGATGGAGGTTAGCTTTTATTTATAGCTGTAATTAGAAAAACACTAGCACTAATGGAGACTGCTCTGTTGCTTGAACATGTCACACAGAGTAAATTCCACAGCAATTTTTGCATTTTAGCAGGTCAAAGAGTAAAACAAATTAATTGCTTCATCCTGGGACAACCTGTTTATTCTTCAGCATCTGATGATTTACTGGAATATTGATTTCAAAGCTTTTCAGGGAAAATGCCCTGGGTTGTTTTTCTAGCAGTGCTCCAACTACACGAGGTGCTGCAGAGCCTGGGAAGGGAGCTCATGCCACTCATCTCATGGTTCCTGGGATCCCCTGCAGCAAGGACCAGGCAACACCATCTCCAGGTGGCAGGAGTCCCACCAGGGAGGGGACAGAAGCTCTGGGATTTGCTCAGCAGTGGCCCTGCCCAGAGCTGCACCAGGTAAGGGCTCCCCCAGCCCACAGTGGGACATGCAGGTACAGCACTGAGGAACACTTGGCCCTTTGCAGCACAAGCTCCTGCTGTGGTTTGCACATTTCTGAGCGTATCCACAATGGTCACAGCTGATTTTTAGGAGCTAACCAGAACAGAAAGGAACAAGGTAACTTTAATCCTTGTTGGATGGGCAGATCACCATTTCCTTTCCACAGACAGAACCACCATGGGTTCGAGTTTGATGTGTTTTTTTAACAGTGAATTGATAGATGGTCCTTTTAAGTGTGTGAAATGATCCAGAGATGACAGCAGGTTTTTCAAAGCCCTTAGACAACTCGGGTAGCCATGGCAGTGGGCTGGGAGGACAACTGTCACTGAGATAAAAATGCATTAACTAGACTAATTAAAAGGGGATAGAGAACTCACACAAAACCACCAGAAACTCCTACTTTGTTACAGTGGTACTGGGAATCTAGACATGATAACTAACACCAAAAATGAAGAGACTTAAAGTTTTTCAGATTGGGACATTTGGCTTAAAGTGCCTTTAGAAATTCCGAAGTGTGGTAATATGCTACTGAGATACTGAAAAATATTCTAGCCTGTTGTCTGTACATAGCACCTGTGTGTGCACCAGTGCTCCCTGCTGCAGCAGGAGCTGTGATGTAACCACCACTTTGCTACCATGATGAATGGGTTTGAGGTTTCTCACTACTACAAAAATATACATTAGTCCATCCTGGGTTTTGTGTGTGGTGTTTTTTTTAAGTTCTGTTCGCTGTGTGGTAAAACATAACTGCTCCTGAATGACTTTCTGATGCCTGTTCCAAGCCAAGACAAGCCCTGCAAAGGTAGGATGATTATTTGCATTATATGAGTCTTTCAGATTCTTGAAATATGGATCTTAAACATATTATTAACTTCAGACACATTAGTAAGTCCCACCAAAGTAAAAAGGATGTGCTTAAGGGCATTGATGACTATCAGCTAAGAAAAAAGCTAAGATATCTTGTTTCCTTCACAAGGATAATTGATTACTTGTGGAATAACTTCTCTCAGAAACCATCACTTGATCTGTATTTGAAATGTATAGGGAGTGTGCTGTATGTTAGTAATCTCCTCCTACTGCAGAATTGATGAGTTTCAGTAACACTAGTATTTTCACATAGAAACAGATGTTCTGTTGGACATCCCACAACAGAAAATCAATACTAGGTGAGCCATAAGTAGTCCTTCCCTCTGAGAGGGCTCCACGGTGACAGCAGTGCAGGAATGATCCCACCATTGGGCTGGACTAGCACAGTGACACTAGGACGCTTTTGGGGCAGGCTTATCATATTCCCACTATTTGGAAATCAAGTAAATGAGATGCTTTGTATGCCCTCTGGAGGAGCAGTGCATGGTTCTCCACCTGGAGCTGGAGTAGGCTGCCCTTCAGCCATTAGCTGTACTTGTGCTGCATTTCTGCATGGATGAACCAGGTAGAAACGTGGTAGGAGAGGCTCTGAAGGCACACGTCATAACATAGTAACTACCCCAAAGATCTGACTATTTACCTCAGCCTGAAAAAGGATGGCTAGGTTTAGAGGCAGGGGAAAAGCAGTAATTTTGCTTTTATTCAGAAGTTTATGTAGAATAAGAAGTAGAAATAATGTTCTTTCAAATGTTATAAACACATAAGCACATTCTAAGATCTTCTGGAATAGAGGATGCTTTTGAGGCTTTAAGTATTTCAGTGGTCCTCTCATTCAGGTAACATAGCATGGCACCATGTGAATGTGTGAAAGGAATTTTCCAGTGATACTCCTTACTTTCTTTTAATGACACAGAGAGAAATATTAGATGCAAGCAAGCCCTATGGTTTTGATTGTGGTTAGTCTGACGGTTCTGGTTTGCCTTAAGTGGAAGCTGATGAACAATGGTTTAAAAGGAGAAAGGAAAACAGCCTCAGCACTGAGGTCAGCCAGCCACTTCCTACACCCAGCTGTTTCAGTTTATTTTTTTAATTAAGTTTGGCTTAAATTAATGATGACAGTTTAAAGAGAACTCTTTCACCTATTTAGCTTACTTTACATCTGAAACCAAGTCCCTTCTGTCCAATTGCATTTTGTTACAAGATTTGCAGTTAGGTTCCTGAGAGTCCCTGGTTCTCCCCACTTTATTTTGTCATCCCTCTGCTCAGCCATTGCCCTCTGCCCTTTTGTGCCCTTTCAAAGGAGGGCTAAAGCTATTGCTGCTTCGGTATGGAAACAAAGTGCCTCCTAATTGATCGTTAATACTGCTGGAGTGTGAGGATGTTGGGAATTGCTAGATCAAGCCCATTTACTCCTGCTTCTGGGTCAGCCCTTCAGATGCTATAAATCAGAGTTCCTTCCTGCCTCCTTCACAGCTCAGTGTAGGTTTGCACCACAGAGGAGCTGGGTCAGGGGCTCTGCTCTGCACAAGCACCAGATCTCTGCTTCAGAATAGTGGTAGCTTATTTCCAGAGAACTAGCAACTTTAGTACTGCTATAATTATCAGCAATTTAGGTGATGAGGGAGAGAAACAAAAAGCTAATTTTTCCAGAAAGAATATGGCTTAAAACAAGTTTTCTAATCCTGTGAGGTGCCACAGAGTTACATGAGTAGGCACAGCCCCAATGGCTTTTCTAAGCCAGTAAAAGCTCTACTTTTTTAACATCTCCTATAGGGGTTTTGGTTTCATTAATGTGGGGATTACTTAAGGCCCTCACAACTATCAGTTTAAACCTTCTCTCCAGGTTTGGCTACTTTTCTTTCAGAAGTAGAGCTGCTTTTTTTTTTTTTTGACTGGGAGACCTCGCCCTAGTATTTAAGGTGAGAGCTCATGACTCATAACCAAAATAAGAAATGAAGTGCCACTCCTTTTACCTCTCCCCATTTGCTAGGAAAGCAGTAGGAATTGCACCATCACTCATTGCAGAGAGAAGCATGATCACCATGGGGGACAGCCCTCTGTAAATAGTGAAAACCTCGAGGATTTCTTCAATGAAAAACAGTGCCATGGTCCAAGTGGTACCAGGTTTGGCAATTCCAACAAGACTACCCAGGGAACTGCAGTCTTGAGGAGGCTGGCAAAACCAGACAGGCTTGTGGTGGTTTGGTCATTTGCTGGTTAGAAGCAGATGGTGTCTCATCCACCTCGCCCTTCCCAGTGAAAGTGAGCAGAGGGAGGGCTGCACGGAGTGTAATAAGATAATGACAGGACAGTCCCACACCCAAATCGCTGACAGAAATCAGCCTGTGCCGGGAAGAACGACAGAGGATGCTCTTTTGGGTAAGTCTTTCACTTTTTTGCAATATAGTTCCTCAAATGTTTTGTGATGCCTACTTATAAGAATGTTGTACATTTTTGCCATCACACGTATTCTTACTGAAATGATTACATGGCAGGTCTGAGATCAAATGCAGACTGTAGATATTAGGTGAAATCTATACAAGTTTCTGGGCCAAATTCAGTGAAAATAAATAGCTATGTATTGACATACAAAACCTTCAGAAATTGAGATTAATGGCAAATTAAAAGTGGAAATTTGGTACTTTGTATGCATATAAGTCATGGGTCAAAAAACAAAAGCAGCTGAGAAAATGTTCCTATCTCTGCTCTCCTTCAAAAGTACCTAAACCATCTGGTTTACTTAGGATGTCTTTTTTCCCCTTCATTATTAAAACATTTAACTCAAGTTTTAGACAGAAATAGAAGCATTTGAAGAATGTAATCACATGTTTTCTTCCAAGAAAATCTGCAGAACCTACTTCACTGAACTTTGCACAAATTCACAACTAACTTTGACTGACATTGCACAATGATTTTTTTAATGTTCCTCTGTGATGAAAGTCTCTTCACTTGAAAAAAATACCCAGCTGTATTTCTGGTCTTTGTCTAAGGTGTTAACAGCCAGACACTAGCACCTTGTTTTCAATTTTTTCTGTCTTGGAGACACTACTTACATTTAGGCTTTTTTTTCACTGGAGGTAGCTACAATGGTCTGGGCTTTAATCACCAGCAGCTGTAGGAATGAGAATAGGATTGGAAAAGCAAACGTTGTCCCCTTGAAGATCAGTTCAATTCACATCTGCTTGTGCACTTTTTTCCTAGTATTACACTCCAATTTAGGAAGGTTTTGTATACCTTGGGAACTCATTCTTGGCTCTCTTCCCACCTCTGAGTTAAAATCATGTATAAAATACTTATTGTGCAGGGAATGTGAACTGGGAAGAATATCTTTTGTCTGGCTTATTTCAAAGTAAAATTATACAGAATTTAGCTTATTGTTTTGCAGAGCCATAAACCTCCACAAAACTCCTTCTGAAATTAACCAGAGTAGTTGCGCTAGCCAAGCCAAGCGGACGCAGGAGTCTAAGAAAAATTCAGCTTGATGTGATATTTAATATCCAGCTTTTCATGCTGTAGCTTGCTGGTACAACACTGAGGGGATTTGCAGGCCCTGGACCACGGAAGAATCTATCACTTCCTGATGTCCATCCCACCCTTCTGGCAGAAGTTACTGGAGCAGGGTGGCAGAAGGGATAGTTTCCCTGCTCTTAGGCCACACCAGTTCACAGCACATGGTGTATTCATTCCAACATCTATTGATTTCAATTTATGTTAGCATGCTGGGCTGTGAGCTGCAGCAGGAAGGATCTCTGGTTCATGACTCCTGTTGGGTTCAGGAGAGCTGGGGTTATCACCTCAGAAGTAACCTCTTTAGCCACCAAAGTTGAAGCTGATTCAATCATGAATCAGTGCCCTTAATTAATTCTCCTTTATAAAAGCCCAAAGCAATCATACTGATGTCAATGAAAAAAGTCCCAGATGAGAGTTTGAATGTTTCCTCAATATAAATAAAAAAGTAGTTAAAAAGCTAAAAACCAAGTGGCTCCTTGGGGGAATGGATTGGGTCATTAATATATCACACACGTGTCAAAAATCTTATGTTAACAATTTAACCTCACAGCTTCCTAGGACAATAATAAGTACTAATTTGAAAGGATGACTTACCGTCTCAGTATTCTTTTAAACCAAATTGCATTGGTTAGAATGTAAGAATGCATTTTAAGCAAGAAAAATTGTTCCCCCAATAAATGTAACTACACTCCCATATTTTTATGCATCGAGGTTTCCCTTCTCTAAAATAAAACAACAACTCATCTCAGAAGTTGGCCATAAATAGCTCATAAACATCACTGCTACCTACCAACTCTCCCCAGTTTACATCTAAATAAAGAAATATGTCTTTTTGCTAGGTCTATGTATAGAATAATCTTTCTTACTATCTGGGTAGATCTCTCCACTTGACATAATCTTATTTATTCTCAGGCCTGCATATTTGAGACCTGTGAAGAGATATGCAAACTATAAAGGACTATATAAAGTTTTCGTAGAGACTAAATTCTGAAGACTGCTGTGGTTAGATCAATATTGTTTTACTGTTCAGTGCAGCCATATTAAAGGAGGTTGTAAAGGAGAAGTGCTAGGAAAAAAATCTTCTTACTTTGGTCCTTGGATGTCTTTACATCCCCCTGGCCTCATTAGAATATGTCTGCAAACACTCTTTTAGTGTGCAAGGGCTCGATGCAGGAAAGGGGTGATGGAGATCTAAGCTGGAAGAATTGATCTCAATGAACAGGAAAAAGCTCTCATCCCAACTCGTCCCAAGGGACCATACCAGAGAGGGAAGCCAGGACCACAGGTCAATGGGATTGCACTGATTGTGTCTACAGTGCTCTAGGCCTCAGATTTTAATGGGGATTGGCTGTGCCAAGACACATAATTGTAGGTTCCCAGTCTGTCCAGTGACACCAGTGCCCTCACCACACGTATGCAGATGAGACGTTTGTGTTCCAAGTGCCCAGAGTGGTAAGGTGCAAGGACAGCCACCAGCATGGCACAAAAGCAGCCTGCTTCCTCAGGGAATGTGTGGCATGAGGAGCAGCAGAGGCACTGGAGAGCATAAACCCCAAAGAGGTACTGTTTGCCCAGCCTCAGGTTAGGGAACAAACTTTGATGAAATCCAAGTTCTCTTGTCTGTGGAGTGGTGCCTGGAAGTGAAGCTGTATGGGCTTGATCTCCGTGAATGAGTGCAGTAGCAAACACATCTAAGGGTGGGGGCAACTGGAGAAACTGAGCCTAGGACCAGAACAGAGGCAAGCAGGTGCATGGCCCACATGCACACTCAGTCAGAGAGAGCAGCTTCCCTGCCGTGGGTTGATTCCCACAAATACCTACAGGCTCCCTGCACATAGCAAGCAAGTGAAGGTAAAGCAAATTAACTGCTGTTTGAAATCTGATTTGGAGGTTTTTTTCCTTTCTTTCTCTCTTTCTTTTTGTTTAATAACTGTGCTTCACTATGGCACCTGGGAATATTTGTCTTGGAAATGATTAGGGAATAAAACCTCTGGCAGCAGGATTCTGAAAAAGGAGGTGGGAGCAACCCAGTTCTCATGCAACAGCCTCACAATCCTGTGTTTCATATAGCATAGCTGGATGTTTGAGTGAAAGCAAAATAATTCTTCAAGTTCAAACTAGGGCATATTTAATCTTCTTTGGAAGTAACAACAAAAAATAAGCCAGTGTACTTTTAAAGAGAAATCTAATAGAAGTAGATGAGCACATGCCAGCCAGCCCTGCTGAACCTGGCCACTGCTGTGCTCCACAAACACATTTTGTCCTAGGAGAGGGCCAGGAGCAGGCTGTGCCTGTTAGTTGTGAGCAGAGCCCCTGCTGAGACACAGCCAACAGGTTGTGGCAAACAGAGCTGACATGGAAAAGGTTTAGCAGTGCTACAGTGCTCAAACTGGGAGGGGAAAAATCTCCTGTGAAACAGCCTCAGCCTGGTCCACCTGTACTGTGTGGGTTCATCAGCAGGCCTCTCCCACAGAGGCAGGGCACTGGGTGCTGTCAGTGCCACTCTCCTTCTGTGCTGGATTTTCACTTATAGAACCCAAACTGAAGCGGTTTTGGCTGTCAGCCTGGCACAAGGCTGGGACCTGCCAGGATCTGGGTAACCCCGAGCCTGGGACAGACCTTGCCCAGTGTACAACTGTGGGGCAGTGATGGTCTGGGGACACCTACCAGAATACACAGGGAAAACCATCAGGTATGGCATTAGCAATTGGAAAAGCAAGGTTTGGTTTGGTTTTTTTTTTCCCCACTATTTAAATACAAGCTGTTAGAATCTGGCAGGTTTTTTACAGAATGTAGTTATATGCACTTAGGTGACAACTGCATTTTAAGCCTCTGCTTTCTTTGCAGTAAAGCCACCACTGAAAACCTGAGCCCAGAGCCAGCACAGAGGGAGCTGTGCCTTTACCCACCAGTGCTGGGCAGTTTCTCCCTGAGGAGGGGAGGTGGGGCTGCCAGGGAGCAGCTGTGAAAACCCTTCTGCAGAACCACTGCTGTGTCCCCATGTCAGAGGTGGGAGACTGGGGATCAGCCACAGCCTTGGCACAGCTCAGCTGAGATGCTGAGGTTGGAGTCACCAGTGTCCAGCTCTAGGGACAGGGAATGAAGTGAGAAGCCTGAGAGCAGGACAGTGTCCCAGCCATCCCAGGGACATCCATGGACTTTGCCAGGGTTCCACCACTTTGAAAATGGGGAGCCCAGGCCGTGGGCTGCTTTCCAGGAGATAACAGCCCCTGGCACCAGCTGCTCCCCAGGGATGTGTGTGCAGGTCTTGATGGGTGGGTTTGGGCACCTTGGCTTCCAAGGACTGCTGGTCACATAAACACAGTCAGCAGCAGAGAGCTTTTAGAAACTATTTACAAAAAGGGCAGGTGCAAGCTGTGTAAGGCATGGATGAAATGCTTCCCCAGATAAACTTCTTTCTCAAGGGAAGAGTAGGGGAAGTCATTTGCAAAGTAAGGTCTGCTAAACTCCATCTAAGAGAGAAATCATAATGTGAGCTGGGCAATGCAGACAGGATGCCAATTTTCCTTTTTTCATGGGTTAAAATGGAGCCAGTTGCAGCAAACAACGCTGTAGATTTATTCAGCTGGAGAACTGGCACACAGCAGGTGCCTTGGAGGGACAGAGGGAAAGAGCAGAGAAAAATGAAAAAGGCTGATGAGAGTGAGCAGCCTGGGAGAAACCTCTGGAAGGTTTGGGCATGCAGGCGGCTGCACTCATGCTTTATGTCACTGCAGAACATTAAATGAGCACTTAAAAAGATAATTAGCACCTTTTCATTGGACCAGAAATCAAAGGTGTAATTTACCAGAAGTCAGTGAACAATGTAAGAGATCTGATTTAATCACAGTGCGTAGCATAGGCAGGGTGAGAAATCAGAAGCCCATCCTGGCTGAACAGCTGCATGTACAGCAAATGTGCCCCCAACAGGACAGTGCCACCAGCAGCAGAGCCACAGCTGGTGCAGGTGCTGAGGCCACACTGGGTATTTGTGCTATTTTAATTCTTTCACAGTAAAAGCAGAGGGTATACTATATATAGAAGAAAATGCTCTTGCCTAGGAGAGGTGGCAATTGATAGCCAAGGTTGGCATGACAGTTTAGGTGTTCTCTTCCACAGCCTCTACAGAGATCAGCCACTCCAAAGTTCAGGCAGATGAGGAGGAAATTGAGGTTTTGGTTTAACATCATAGATGAAAGGTGAACTTTCAATATTCAGATTTCAGTTTAGATCTGGACTGCCCAATCTTGCCTTAAGGCTTTGGAACGGGTGATTCAGCTTCCTTCTACTTTTGGTATCAAATGAGGCATTCAAAAGATCAATAAAAGAAAAAAACCACTATTAAATTTTAAGTGCCATATAAAGAAACTCGGCTTTAACTCAGTTATTTTTCAAGCCATGGCTACGGCACAAGGCATATTACCTTTATTGGGATTTCTTAAATAAAAATGTTAACCGTATGTGCACACAGTTGTAAAATCAAGCTGTTAGCTGACTAACAAAGCTGCAGTACAGCAAATCATATTCAACATTACACCACTTAATGAGGATTAAACATTGTCCCCTGAACACTACTGCTTTTCCCAGATTTCTGTCTCTTTTTTTTTTTTTTTCTTCCTTTTTTTTTTCCTTGGTAAATCTTTGTATGTGTTTCCATGGCAGCATGGAAAACCTGCAAGTCCATGGTGGCCAGGACTCTAGATTAAAATGGCTAATCAGACCAGCCACCTTTTGATAAACAGGGGCAGATCCCTGCCATCATCCTTCCCAGGGGTTCAGATGCATCTGAAAAGGAGCTAAAAGGCAAGGCAGGGCTGTTGTATCCATGTGCAGTTCCTCTGTCAGTGATCACAGGGAGGCCAGCAGAAGGTAACAAACCTGAAAGGGATGTGGCCTCCACTGAACATGTCAAGAGAACGGTTTCTACTGATTTAAATGATAGCCCTGACAGGAAGACCTGACCTCACTTTCTTAGAGATGTAACCTCAAAAGAACCCACATGTGTAATAACCATAACATAATGGGACTACACAAACCAAAATTTCAAATTCTCAACTTCTATTTTATCTACGATTTAGCTCCTGCAGAAGTGTAGGTGACTGAGAATAGTCCAGACAAACAGTAATCATTGCAATTCAAGAAAACTGAAAAAGCAGTAATCAAAGTAGTAAGCTGGCAATCCCTAGGAAATATGGTTTGCTTAAGGAAAATTCAAGCAAGAAAAGTGCGTGTCTTTACTGCAAAACATTCACTCAACTCAAATAATATATTACCTGAGTCCTAATTATTATATCTAATTATAGATTGGCCTAAGAACATTGGCAAGGGAAATATGTTGTAAAATGTATGTTGAAATATTACTGTGCTATTGTTGAGTCAGCTCCTGGGATATGAGGCATTAAATATTAGAATCTCTGGCTGATTTCAGTGTTCTTATGTTGCTTAACCACACTGTTAAGATGTATTGTTTCAAACTTCTCCTTGCTGGTTAAGTTTAGCTTCTCTGTTCTCCAGGTGCAGTCTGACAACTCCTAGAGATCTGTCTTCCCCATTCTTGCACTTCTCCTCTACCAGACATTTGTTTCCCCAACAGGTCTTATTTATTTTATTTAATGTTTTTAAATCTATACTATAAACACTGATGGTTTCAAGTTTCACTATAAAACTGCCTATGTTGCTTCTTGCTCTGTGCTGCAGCCTGGTATCACTGTCTTGCAAGCCCTAGTATTCCTGTGTATGTTTTGTACTCTTTGTCAGTGCCTGTGATGCACTGTTCCCTATATTGTAGATTATCACTGAACAATATCCTACAAACCCCTTGAGAGACTTGGACCTTGAGGCTGAGTACATATTAAGTGAATTAGGATATCATGCCACAGGGAAAAGATATTTGGACATAAAGTACAGAAAAGAAAGCCTTGGAATGAAAGAATTATTTTTTCACTATATCTGTCCATGTCCTGGTAACAGGAGAAAGTCTTGACATAGACACTGTGTTTCAGCACCCACATAAAACATATGATGGTCTTTTTTAAGAAAATAAAATTAAAAAGTGGTGATTAAATATTAAAATTAACTGTTGTAGGATTTTGTTAATAAAAGGGGAAAGGCTCCTGAAGCATTGCTTTTATTAATTTGTGACCACTATTTTTTAAAGAAATGCCCTTAAAACTCCTCTGAAATTAGCAATCTCTGAGAGAGTTTAAAGCAATTACACACAGAAAACCCCTTAAAATAACAATTTTACAGATGCCTTGCAATGTAATTCCTGTTTTTTTTCTCTCAGTTATGATCACATACTGCACTTGATGACTGTACCAGAATGTACAGTGGGCTGTACTCCCAGAAAAGCTTTATACTGTAAGGATGAGCCAGTAGGCCACAGATGTGATTGACATGACCAGTTCTTTAATACAAACCTTTCTGAGTAATTAACAGGCTGAATTTTTATCAAAAACCACAAGCACACTTGGATATGGAAAAATAACATAAATGGAACATGCAGATTACAGTACTATTGATGTCCCCAGTCTTGGGAAGTACATAGAAGAGAGGTTAAAATTATTATTAGAAATGTAAGAAAACACCTTGTTTTTGCTGTTTACACAAAGCACACAGATCTGCACAGTGTGGCTCCTGGTTGGAGTAAAAAGAGAAAGGAAAATCTCTATTAAATTCAGGTTGTTTAGTCTGAATCCAGTGCAAAAGTCTGAGGGAGTGTGTTCTGTCCTTGGAACACTGGAATGAATAATGAAAACACTGGATGTTTCTGTTATAAAGGACCCTGATGGTGTTTTCTTCTGCCTCAGCTTCATACTAAAATGTCTTGAAGTTCAAATACTCTGTGATGGACTTCAATTGATTTCCAGTCAAGATTTCTTAAATCATATTTCTGAAAGATTCACTTATTATTGGCAGGCTCTTTTCCCCATTTTGAGTAATCTGTGGTTCTTCAGTTCTACAGAACAGGAAGCAAAACATATTTACATGCAAAAGTTACCTGAGGCAAAAGAAACCAGAGGACAAAGCCAGTTGCAGTGGAGCCAGCACACTATGGCTGTGATCTCTGAAGTGCTGCAGCCAAAGAGGCTGGCAGGTGCCTCTAAATATAGACACGGATATTAAAATGTTAAAAGTACAATATACAGAAAGTAAAGAGAGGAAAATTACAAGTTTCAAAGAGTGCCTTTCTCTTTTTCCCTTGTACATGCCGCAGCCACAGCAGTGTGGCCGCAGGCCTATTTGATATTTATAAAGTTCAATTCGGTCACACACCACAGAAACACTGAAGACAAAACCCCCACACAAAACCTGTTCAAATGGTCTGCTGTGTGGTACTTAAGGCTGATGAGCGTTGCATGTAATGATGGCTTTGGGTCTTCTCCTGGGGACCTGGGTCAGACCTCTCCTTACATCAAAGAAGAACATTGTCCCCAAGTCCATGGTCTGTGAATTGGACCCTTAGATGTCAGTGCAGGTAAAATTTTCAAAGGGAAAGGACTCTGGGGAGAAGAGCATTTATTAAACCTCTTCGCTTCTTCATTCTGATAAAGAACAAATCTTCAGTGTAATAGAAAATAGTTCAATCTTTTGAAAATATATCCCAGCACAATCTCGCTTACTCAGAAGTTCAGCATATTAGCTGCTAAAATGGATTCCAGCAGCCCTTCACACATTTGTCCAAAACTTCCAAAACTTGCCTGCCCAAGCACCAAGTTAGGTTCCATACTGAGGAAATGTTAATGTGCTGTTACACTTTTCTAAACTGCCAGCAAAAGTTTGTAAACCTAGTTTCCAGAGCAAACCTCTGGACAGAGAATGCTGTGTCCTGTTCAAAAAAAAGAGCACATTTGCCTTCTCTTTAACAGAGAAAATATGGAAATGGACATGAATTACAGCAAATGTCTTGATCTGTTTAGCCGTATTTTTCAGGACTTTGAGATCATAGCACACCTCCACCCCTGCCTGAGAGCAGGAGTGGAGCAGTGAGGAACACCCTCCTCCCAGCTCTGACACGCCGTGTGTGCCCCAGCACAGCGCTGAGATACGGGCTGGTAACGTGTCTGTCTGCACGGCTGCTGGAGCTCGGTGAGCAGGGATGTGGGAAAAGCTCCATGCTCCAGGTAGTAGGAGGAAAGGGACTGCTAGGAATGATCATAAAGTGGGATAAGAATTAGACTGTGGAGGTGGATGCTGATGTCAGAGAGCGTGTAGTCCTGAGCAAGTTTGGTTTGTGTGGGGCAGTTCATTTCTGTGAGGTTCTCCCTTGCAAACAAGTAACGCTCTGTGCATTTGGGAATTTCAGAAGTGCTCTACATTAGCTTAAATCTAGCACTGACTCTGCAAGGAGTATAAAACTGACATTGATTTCCGAGAGATGTCGTTAATATTTTATCAGAACTTGGCCAAGCCTCTCCTGACAGCCTTGCTTGCTCATTGCACCCCTACTCCTAGGGAGACAGGTTTTAAAAGCAGGAGCCTGCAGAGCCGAGACCACGGCTGCTGTATGGACAGAGATGGCAGCACACATATGGGGAGTGCTCCAGAACATGTTCAGTAAATCTTGAGGAAGCTCCACTTCATGGCAAAAACACTCAGGAGACCTCATGCATGACTGGAGAATACATGGAGGAACACAAACTACCACAGTATAAACCAAGGCTGCTTCTGCAATAGTGTCTTAGAGGGAATTATGAGGTCATACTGCACTCACCTTGCTTAGAGAAAGCCTTTTAATCCCAAGACAGATACTGATAAAACTGAGGGGCACTGCCTGCAGCAGGCAATGCATGTACTGTAGTTTCATGATTGTAATGCACTTTGGGAGTCCTAGAAATGCTGGTCCAAAATAAACAAAAAATAAAGAAAATGAGAACAGGACCATCTCTGTTAAAGTAGAGCCTTTTCCCAAGCAGGAAATGTCGTCCTTACATGAGCCCCAGCCAGAATGAAACTGCAGAATGAAGGTCTTATTTTGCAGCTTTACTTTTTTTTTTTTCTTTTTTTTTTTCTTTTTTTTTTTTTACACCATTCCAAAGACACCAGATCTTTAAAAAGTCAACCTAAAATTTTCAAAATGTTCTTCCTCACTATCATTTCTCAACATGTCAACTAACCTAAAAAATTACAGTTCTTCTCTGGAAGCTATATTGTGATTTTTTTTTCTTCTCTGATTAAATATTTTTCAGTGAAATCGAGTGAAACCTGATGAAATGAATAGTAAAATGTGCATATTAGAATATTAAGTATATTTCATATAGGAGTCCTTATTTCAGTATTTCAGTATCAATAGTTTTATTATATTTTAAAAATCAAGTAAACTGTTTCCTAAACTATATTTGTTTCCTAAAAGTACAGACAAATGCTGCGCAAGAACTTAACACTGAAATGAAAGCTGTCAGAGGAGACAAACTATCTTGAAATCACAAAATAACTTTTCTTATCTTATCAGACACCACCACACAGGGACTGTTTGAATTTTATACCGCTGTACTGCTGACAGTTTCCACAACTGTAGATCTTATGAGTGACAAGTGCAGAGTTAGGCCAAAATTACAAAGGTAGCTGGAGACAGACCTTGATGCCTCGTAGCATTTAAAGAAATAAATGGTTTTGGAGTCTGACTCCCAGTGAGTTGATTTGTCATTTAAAGCAAGGAAGGATGAGGGGACATGTTAAAAGTTAGCAATCCGCTAATCCTTCTGTCATGACAGAAGGGAGTTGAATAAACCATCATAAAAATGTTACAGGTGAAATACAGGATTTTGCACAGCAGAATGTCCCAGACAACACAGAGAGAGAGGACCAGATTTCTTTGTTGAATTGGAAAAGCACCACATCCCAGTGAAAATGAAGTTTTTGCCAGTTTTTCTGCTTTCAATTCAGAGATCTTTCTTATGCAGCCTCTGTCTCACACAGGTACTAACCTTGGTGTAGAGAGAAAGTAAAGATGCACCTTAAAAGAATTTAATCGCTTCATCCCAGCACCACAGCTGTTCATGATATGATCAACTTCTGCATGCACAAATGGTCATGTGTAGTGACATGCTAAAAAGTGACCACCCCACCCAGAGTAATTTAAGATAAATCATGGGTAGAGTGGACTTACAGAACACAGCAGAATAATTCCCTGGTTTCATAATTCATACATATGCAGTTCATTCAGGTACTATTTGAGGTTAAATTGGAGTCATTAAGTCAAATCCACACATATTTGTTTCTGTTCTGAATTTGGCTCAAATATGTTTAAATACTTAAAATTAAATATTTTGATAGCAAATATTTTCAGGAAACTTAGCTTTGTAAGTCCAGGTAGAAGACTAGAAGAAGAAATCACTCTAAACAGTGTCAGCCACCTGATTCACTCAACAGCTGAAAGGAAAAGTAATGGCAATGAAAACATCTGGGACAATAGCTAGGAAAGGAAAAAAATTATGCATATTTCCTTTGCTCCATTTGGTCAAGATTGGAGTAAATTTGGGAAATGAAAGTGTTGTAATGCCTGGGGACAGTATATACCAGGATGGCTTTGCACATAGCATGTACATAGCATAATATGCAGAGAACTAACCAGAAGGGCTATTTATTTAAAATGAAATAGAGAAAATTAACCTATCCATTAATCATTGCAAGCACCATGACTGTACAGCCTAAGTACCATGCTAAATGACTATTTGCCTGCCTACAAGTGCAACCACCATAATTTTAGCCCTGGTAGATGCTGGAAGAGTGCATACTTCTTGCTTTCTTCTTGGAAAAGAGCTCTTATAATCTGCATTGGTTGCACTTTCCTACTTTGTAAATAACAGTGGCTCCAAAGGCTTTACAGCAGATGTACTTGAAAGGTATTCAGAGAGAGCTTGAAATTGCAGTTTGCTTTAGAACAGAAAAAATTGCCTCCCTTCCTGCCCTTAAACAAGCAGGAGCTTTTTCTGCATTTCTGTTCCTCCACCCTCAAAGGTGGGAGACTGACCCTTGTCCCCACAGACCCCTCTCAGTCACGTCATGGGGAGCTGGTGACTGCTGCTCACCAAAAGAGTCTGGATCTCATCGGTGCAAAGGGAAAAAGCGCTGAGCTATTGATGTTATTGTTCTGCTTATGTGTTCTTCTAATGGTTTAGAAAGCAGAACTAGAAGCACATGTTTATTTTTATCTATCTGTTGTGAAAGGCAGAAGCAGGCATAAGGAGTGATAGGAACTGTGATACAGTGGATGAAAGGGTGTATCAGAAATGGGGACTCACTTCTTTTTTTGATAAGTGAACTATGTAACTCTACAAGTAAAGGCATTTTTGGGGGTGTGGGAGGATTGGGAAGTAAAAACTGAAAACTTAGACCTTTCTCAAAATACTCTACAAAACTCATTCTCCTTTATAAAGAAAGAGAGAACTGATTAGAGCAGGATCATTTTGGGGAAAAAACCCTACAAATTTTTGGATTTATGTTCTACAGTCACTTTACCCTTTTACTCCTAAAATCCCTAAGAATTTCACAGGGCATTGAAATCCCTCTATATTTTCCATTTTAATAAAATATTTTAAATTAATATTTTCTGGTAAAAGAAAGGATCAGCTAAAAATTACCCACAGGGTTTTAACTGCCTCCATTGCTCCCTTCAGCTGTTCAAGTCTGCTCTGCATCTTCCTTGGCAAAAGGCTGATTCCCGTTTTCCTCACAGCCTGCCTCTGACACAGCAAATGTTCCGCCAAGAACAAATAACCGTGCACAGTGGTGGCTGTTCCAATGCACAGGGCAGTGTGGAACAAAAACATTTCTGTTACAGCCTAAGATTTGTCATAGGAGCATAAACCTTTGTGTGGAGAACTTTATCTATGCTTAGTGTGAGCGTGTAAAGCAGACATAAGTAAATTAACTGGCACAAGACAAATGTCAGTGAAGTTAGTTTAAGAAATTTAAGCTGATCCAAAATGAAACATGCTCCCTTTGGACTTGCCTGCTGTAGGATATTTGTGTAGCAGATTTGCATCTTAATTTTAAAACCAAACTTAAATGTTACTTCCTCTTTGGTTTTTCCTTTTGCCGCGGACTTCGGCAGGCGGCAGAGGAACCCCCAGCAGCCGTGACTGTGTTTGCCCAGGCAGCTGAAGAGTTTGTGTGTGCCAGGGGCTTTGCCAGAGCACTGCCACTGCCACTGAACTGCCTCTTGCTATCTCTTGTACACCGGGTGTTTTATCTGCCAGGAAACGGGGAACCTGCTCACTCTCAGTGTGGTCCATAATGGTAATAACAGAAGATACAAATCAGATGAGCTTCATTTGAGTTGCAGGGAAAGGGTTATAGTTTTGCTATAAAAGTTTATTCATGTTGAGACATTCTTGAAGATTACTGTGTCATAAGGGGGATCACTTTATTTATGGATCTATACCAGGAGGCTAGAAATAAAGACTGGAACTGTGACTTTGCTCCAAAGCCACACTATGAGTACGTGACTGCAATAGAGTAGAAGGAAAACAGAATACCTTTAGAAACTCATAGGAGAAGCATGTGGAAGAAAAATTTTTCTGTAAGCTTATACCTGTTGAAAAAGTCAGATGCCTCCTTCTCTCTACTTAATCATCTCAGCTGCTCTGAGCAGGAAATTTGGGAACTACAATGACATTTAAAACTTCTCCCTCTAGTCAACCCACCTGCCCAAGTCTTACATCCTCATCTTCTTCTCACAAGCTCCTGTTCTGACAAGTCCTAGGGAACACGCCTGCATGTCAGCTGCCCGTGCACAGCCTCTGACACCACAAACCATCAGAGATGGTCCATGGAGCAGTTAACTTACTGCCTTGGATACACAGGAGGTTCTTTTCTCCACAAGGCAGCATGTTCCAGCGCCCATGTTTGCTCACTACATCCTGTATATTTCTGCTAGAATAAAGTTTCTCTTCATTCCAGGCAGTGGTATGAAAGGCCTTATGGTCAATAAAATCCTTCACAACCTGTGGCATGGCCACCACCATTACAAGGTGCCTGAGGGACTGACCTGTCATAGCTTCAGTTAAAAAGGAAAAAAACATACCCTTCATGTAATTATGTTATAAAAGATCTCTCTTTGATGTACATGGTCTGATGAATTAAGGGTTTTCTTCTCAGAGTTATGCAGTTTAATGAATGTTTTCCTGTGTAGAAATAGCAGCAGTGTTAGGTTAAGTGCTGTTAGCTGCTTTTACAGGCTCAGAAGTAAGAGAATGGCATAAAACTTGATGCACTACACACAGATTTTCTCCTCTCTGAGCATGCTAACTATTGAATTATTAAAGACATGATGGGATTTATTGTTCACATTCCATTATGAAATGCAATGTGCTGAAATAGGGCTGACCTTGAGGTCCCTTTGCCAGTTCCAGATCCGGTTTCTTCTGGTTGTCCTCTGCCAGATAAGTTATTAAAGCTGTCAGTGGTGCCTCAGAAGGCAGGTCTGGTCCTTTCTTTCAGAAAGGATGTGTGTTTATGACAGGAGCCTTCTGACTCTGTAGAAAGCAGTAGGTGAGAGGGGCTCGAAGCCTCCAGAAGCCTTGGCCAGGCGCAGGCGACTCTGGGCAATGGGAACAGGAGCACTCTCTGTCCTGGCTGGAATTTCCTTTCACAGGAGTTGCAGCTGGCACTCTGGGCCTCCTGAAGCTGACTGCAATGAAGTCCTTTTTCCAGACTAAATAATCATGCTTATGTAAGCAGCTCTCTCAGAGGCTTGAATATTTTAAACAAGATTCTCTTGATTTAAATCAAACAGGTCTCTTACCTCTGGCTCTTCCAGAAGCACAAAAACACTTGTGGGACTTACAGAAAAGTAGTAAGAGGAGAGACTGCTATTTCTCTCTCTCTCTCTCTCTCTCTCTCCCCCTGCCCTCATTCACAAATGTCTTTACCATTTTCTCTGGGTTTGGATGAACCTTCCTGCAAGCTCATCAGATTCCAAAAAATCCTCACCTGTTACATGAAGGAGACTGTGTCATGGAATTGAGCAAGTTTTGGATCAAGTCTCATGCATTTTTAAGAAGCCAGTGTTGCTGTTGTACACGAAATGATGAGCTTGACTCCAGTTAGAAGAAACATCAGAAGGCTTTATTTACAATTTTGCACAGCCCTTTTATAACATGCTGTGCTGGAGAACAATTTAACTGGTCAGTAAAGACAACACTTCTCTTCATTGGTTAAATAATAGAAACATCACTGTGAGAGGGTTGTATGAGGACCTAGCTGTGTTATGAAGAGATAAAAGACTTATTTACATTCACTGTCCTTGAGAGGAATAAATTCTCTCAAGGGAAGAAGAAATGAGTTACTACAGGCTGAAAACTCCACAGACTCAGAAAATCAGACCCACAGGCCAGTTCTTTACCAACAAGCTTCAAAAGCTGTATTTAACATTTTTCACAGTCTATCAAGATTTCCTTACAAAAAACTGGCAAGCACAGAAGCCTCTTGTGTAAATTGTCTACTAAATGAAAGAAACTTGCAATAAACTATATTAGTAGATATTAGGATTTAGCTTGGTACCTGAATTACATATTTCAGGATCTTCCTCAAGCTGGTAAAGACTCAGAGATGCCTCTTTCTAAACTCTTTCTTGTAGGAGCATCTGTGCATACAGCTCGCCTGTTTCAGCAGAGCAGCCTTTCTGACTGAACCTGTGCACTATGCAAAGAGACACGGAGCAGTTACATATTCCAGATTCTCCAGGTGAACTGTGAAGCCCTGGCCACTGTAAGCAAACCACCTCTCAACAGCAAAGTATTTAAAAACTTTTCAAAGTCAGGCAACTGCTGGAGTGCTCGGCATCCTAATGGGCATTGCTGTGAACTGCTAGGCTGGGTATAAAAGATGTATGTAAGCATCTTGGTAGCTGATGATCTAAGTATTGCACAGAAATAGTCATAGAACTAAAGCTTTTATTCTCCAGTGTTAGAAATATAAACTGGGTCCTTACCATCTCAAATTCCTGAAGCATTGTCAAGCACTGATTTTTTTTTCACACCTCTACTGATAATGTGGTTATGTATCTGCTGCACTGCAGTAAAAGGTAAAGCAATTATCATATAGTGTTTATCCTTCTGTTTTGGAGTACTATGAAACTCAATTGAAGGGTAATCTAAATGCATGAAAGACTACTGACATACAAAATCTTGTTATTACTTTCAGGACAGAAGAAGGACAAAAGGCACAGTAGTACATCATTTGCTAAACACTTTGGCTTCCATGAAATCTCAAAATCTTATTTTTATATCTAGTATTTGTTATAAGCCATTCCTCGAATCCATTCTGTTTGGCAGTTTTGCTTGCACCCTGTACGTTTGCTTCTATAGTTTCCAAAAGAGGCCAGGCTGCACTATGGAAATTTCATCTTATCCCTTATCATCAGAACCAAAAAAACATGATAGAGAGCCCTTTTGATTCCCTATCCCCAACAGATGTTAAACAGCATTTCTATGTGTTTTGAGTGATGTTAGTGCTGATACTTGGTTTCAGAAGATGAATGCTCACCCAAACACAGGATTCAATTAACATTCTTTTATGACTGCATCCATATTATTCTTAACGAGCAGACTCCTTGGTGAGAGTGAATATTTACTTCATGGCATAAAATCCACAGTTTTCTACCACAGTCATTAATGGTCATATAGCAAGTGATCATCCCAACACCCTGGCTACATTCCAGATCAAGTAATTATATTCTGCCTCTCTTAATTTCCTTTAGAGAGTAATTGGACCTGATAACCGTCTTCACTTGTTATCCTAAACTGCTCTGCAGCCTGACCACATCTCAAAGCTTCGAGGACTTAATCATGGCTCCCAATAGGTGAAATACTGATAGATGATCTCTCTGCTCACCCCATCTTTTTATCACTTACAAATCCATTAATTATTGTACACCATCTAACAAATTCAGCTCTGCAGGTGCTGTAGACTATACGATTTGCACATTGCTGGCTGCCTGAAGACATAAGTCAGGAGCTTAAATGATCTCAGAAACTTATGAACTCATTGATTTTAGGAAGCCGATGATATAAAACTGCTGTACCTTTTATGCGCCCCTGACTTTGCCTGCATTAGTGAGCCATTAGGCACAGTAAGAGCAGAGCAGTAGGACACTGCAGCTGGCTGTGAGGGCTCACAGTCACGTTTAGAGTGCATGTGATTTGGCATTTTACTTCAGACTGCATTTAGATTGATTTACTGGACTGGACATCCCAAATCCATGTGGTTGAAGTGTAGGCCATGGATCTCTTTTGTCACTAAAGGGATTGAAGCACCATTGGCGTGTACCTCAAGTAGAGCTTCTGGTTTAGTTTCCTCCCCAAGGAATACAATTCATATGCACCAAAGCAGCAAATGAAACCAGCACAGGATAAATGGGAATGATGGAGAGATTTGCCACAGATCTGCTGTGCTGTCCTAAATATCAGCATGGCTGGGGATCCACTGTACACTGGAACAGATGGTCATCTATTAAAGCACTGGTAAAGGACAACAAATCGACGTGGGACACTCCTATGACCATCCATGAGACCAGACAATAATAAGGAAATGTATAACTGACTCATAATGTTCAAAAGGAAGTTTTTGGGGAGGAGAAAGGAAGAGACAAGCATGCTTCAGTAGCTTGGTGGGGGGGCAGTCTTCAGGAAAAAACTCTTGAGCCCAAAGGAAACTGTTCCAGATGGCAAAGAATCTGAGAGACAAAACATGTAGGGTTCATCTGATATGTGCTGGTTTATTTTTGAGTGATTCCAAAGAGATCAAGCAAAGAAGCAGTGCCTTTGCCCGTTTATACTGCAAAGCAGTTAGAAAATGGAAGAAATCTCAATATGGTATGAACTGGCACAGCTGTGACAGCGGATGGGGGCTCCAGAGTCACTCTGTGGGGGGACTCAACAACCCAAAATACTGGATCATGATAATATGAAGAGTCTTTAACATCCGGAGAAAACAATGAGAAAAGGTTTTGCATTTCGGATTTAGTTAAATTTCAGATCCAGATCTACTTTACAGTTATTTAAACTTAAAATATTTCTGAAAATTATTAATTTTAGCAAACTTCTACCAGAAAGGAAATTAAAAGTAAAGTGAGAGTGTTAGCACTTTTTTTTTTTTTTCTATTTGTGGGGAAAAAACCCAGAAAAATCATCTATAGCTTCTTTTCCTACTCACAAAATGAAATATGTCTATGCAGAGAGATTGATCCAGTCTGGTTTTTTAGTTGAAATGTACCCAGCAGTTCTCTGCATGCCCCATATATCCCAGTAATTTATTACACGACGTGAAAGTCAGACTTCAGAAAATAAATACCTTAGAGGAAGCAATATCTAGAAGGTGAGGTGTCCTAAAATGAGTATGAATCTGGAAGGAAAAGGGTGACTAGCTGGAGACTTCAGAGCTGTGTTGCAGAGATGTGTGTGGTTCCTGGGGAAGCTCACTCTCAAATTCTTGTGAAACACACCATTTAGCACTTGCTGCTCTCCAGTCACATTCTTTCACTTCACTGTTTATATTTACTCACCTTTTTCTGCCTTCTGATCTTTGCCATAGCTTTATAATGTTCAGTTTGCTTCTCTAACATTAAGTGCAAACAGCGTGAGACCAAGACAGGAAAATGACAAGGAACATGGTGTCCGAGGCCAGGCATTATCCTGAGGAGCCAGGCAAGATTTTAGTTATTTCAATTGCCTTCTCTATATCCATGTGGTGTCCCCCCATTGAAGATCATGAGAGTGAGGTGAGGCCTTTCCCTGTTACCACGTTACCAGGTAGGAAACATCTCCCCTGCCTGGGAATGTGGAACTGGAAGCGGACACCCAAGTCATCCAAGGTAACTCCTGCTGTGGTGTAGGAGATATTTCACAACAGAAGGCTCATCAGCATGAAAACTGCACATCTTCCACCATGGAAATGCTTCCTCATGCTCCCTAGAATAAATAAGAACTATAGTTAAAAAAAAAAAAA